>JAJMKR010000004.1:0-289288 GCA_030563945.1 Geotrichum australiense | reverse complement strand
TTCTTTTTGTGTTTCTATACATTTTCGAATCTTCACATGGGCCTGTTCTTCCTTCTTGCATTTTTTTCTTCAGTATATATAAGTTGAGCAGTCTCGTTTCTTTTCTATTTTCTGGGTTCCGTTTTGTTCTATTTTATTTATATATTATCATATCAATTAATTGTTCACCTTTGCGTCGGCAACAATATCGAAAGATATATAAACTGCTTTAAGCCCTCAAGTTTCTATTTATTCTTCTCCAAACAATCCAAAAAATCTCAAGCTTTTGCATCTCAGATCAATTAATCCGACATTGATTGTTCCCTGCCACTTTCAATTCGAGTATTCAAACCTGGAAACTAGCAATTTACAAAAAAACAACAGCATTAATCGAAACATAACCACATTTATTTATAGAATCTGATATCTTTTTCAAACACAATTTCATTTCTCTAATATTTAATTACAACTATATCGTCCATCATGGAAAACACATCGCAAGGCAGCACTACTTACAATGAAAAGCCAATACAGATGCCAACCGGCGAAGAGAACACAAATTTCGAACTCCAATCACTCGCCCGAACCTTCACCAACCTCTCCCAAAGCTCTCTCTCCCTCTCCCCAGTCCCCACTCACATCAACCCCTTCACCAACCCCGAATCCGATCCCAGGCTTGACCCTTACTCCGAAAAGTTCTCCGGCAAGCTTTGGGCCCAGCAAATCCTGCACCTTGCCGAAAAGGACAGTGAAAACTTCCCGAGAAGAACGGCAGGTGTCTCTTTTAGAAATCTGAGCGCATACGGGTACGGTAAAGGGTCGGATTACCAGAAAACGGTGCTCAGTGTCATTACGGGTATGATGTCGGATCTGGCTAATGTAAGGAATAAAGGTACAAAAATTCAGATTTTGCAGAACTTTAATGGGCTTGTCAGAAGCGGTGAAACTTGTGTCGTTCTAGGTAGACCTGGAAGGTAAGCAGTGAATTTGATATTATCCATTCCATGAGTTGTTGTAAAAACCAGGAATAAACAAGCAGACATGCCGTACAATACGAGTCAACCCAATCAGAATAATACAACGAAATTATTTTACGAGATTCTTGAAAATCTTTTGAAAATCAATGTTGCAACTGGTGATGGTATTGTTCGTATTTGTATTTCATGTACTGTACTTGCCGATATATGCGTTTTCTATGCGTTCTCTACTAACTTAACATCCCATTTTTTTATTTGATCTAGCGGCTGTTCCACTTTTCTTAAATCCATTGCATGTGATACTTACGGTTTCCACATCGACGAGGCCTCCATCATCAACTACGAAGGAATTTCAAAGGAGCAAATCAAGAAAAACTTCAGGGGCGAAGTCATTTACAATGCCGAAACTGAAGTCCATTTTCCAAACCTTACCGTCGGTGATACTCTCCGATTCGCGGCGCTGGCAAGAACCCCTCATAATAGATTCCCCGGCGTGACTAGAGAACAGTATGCTGAACACAGCCGTGATGTCCTCATGGCGATTTTTGGGCTGTTGCATACAATGAATACAAAAGTAGGTGACGACTATGTTAGAGGTGTCTCGGGAGGTGAAAGGAAACGTGTGTCGATTGTTGAGGTTTGCCTTACCAGAGCGCCATTGCAATGTTGGGACAATTCCACAAGAGGTCTTGATTCGGCAACGGCTTTGGAGTTTATCAAGAACCTAAAGATTTCTGCAGAAGTTGGGAAATCGTCGATTTTTGTATCACTTTATCAAGCGTCACAAGATGCATATGACTTGTTTGACAAAGTGACAGTTTTGTACGAAGGTCGACAGATCTATTTTGGTCCCGCCAATGAAGCAAAGACTTTTTTCGAAGATATGGGTTATCAATGTCCAGAACGCCAAACTACTGGTGATTTCTTGACGTCTTTGACATCCCCAACTGAACGTGTTGCAAAACCTGGTATGGAAGAAAAGGTCCCCAGGACGCCTGAGGAGTTTGTCGCTTATTGGGAAAAGTCATCTCAGTATAAGAAACTTATTGAAGAGGTTGACCAGTTCAATGCCGAAAATCCTTTTAACGGTGAAAAAGTTCAGAAGTTTTCTGATTCGCTTCAAGCAAACAAAGCATCTCATGTCAGACGAAGTTCTCCTTACACTATCTCATTTCCTATGCAAGTTAGAATTTGTATGAATAGAGGGTTCAAAAGGCTATGGGGCGATATGACAGTTACTCTCACAAGTGTTATTGGTAATACCATCATGTCCTTGCTTCTGTCAAGTGTTTTCTATAACTTACCGCATCTAACATCATCGTTTGTATCCCGTGGTGCGACGCTTTTCTTTGCCATTCTGTTCAATGCCATGTCATCGGCTCTCGAGATTCTTGCCCTCTACGCCCAACGACCCATCATCGAAAAACACAACCGCTATGCTTTTTATAGACCCTCCGCTGAAGCGTGCGCATCCCTCGTAGTTGACATGCCAGCTAAAATTATTACTTCAATTGCTTTCAACTTGGTGCTTTATTTCATGGTCAATCTGCGCCGTGAGCCTGGTGCATTCTTTATTTTCTATCTTTTCTCGTTTGTGTGTCTCCTGATCATGTCCATGATTTTCAGAACCGTGGCTTCCGTTACTCGAACTATTGCCGAGGCGTTGACTCCCGCTTCATTGCTTATTTTGGCGCTGGTTACAACTACAGGGTTTGTTATTCCTGTTGTCGACATGCACCCTTGGTTTAAGTGGATTAGTTACATTAACCCCATCTGTTATGCGTTTGAAAGTCTGATGATTAACGAGTTTAGGAACCAAACTTATCCGTGCGATACATATATTCCATCCGGTTCTGTGTATTCCTCCGTTCCTGACGCTAATAAAATCTGCTCTGTCGTAGGCAGTGTCGCTGGATCTCCCGTTGTTTCTGGCACGGACTATATCGTCAAGTCTTTCAATTATAGACCTGAACATCTTTGGCGAAATCTGGGAATCATGATTGCATTCTTCATCTTCTTTTCCTGTACTTACATGTACACCGCCGAGACTATCAAAGCACAACAGTCAAAAGGTGAAATTCTGATCTTCCAACAGGGCCATCGTAAAGGTTTGATCAAGAAGAAACAGGACCTTGAACAAGATTCTACAAACTACAAGGGCCAAGAATCCTCCGACTCAAATGGAAACTTTGCCCTGCAGGCTCAAAAAGGTATTTTCCAGTGGAAGGACGTGTGCTACGATATCAAGATTAAGGGTGAACCTAGAACCCTCCTGGACCATGTCGATGGATGGGTTGAGCCTGGAACTCTTACTGCATTAATGGGCGCTTCTGGTGCGGGTAAAACAACTCTTCTGGATGTTCTGGCTGACCGTGTTACAATGGGAGTAGTCAGTGGCGACATGTTAGTAAACGGCAAACGTCGTGACAACTCATTCCAGCGCAAAACCGGATACGTTCAGCAACAAGACGTTCATTTACAAACGTCCACCGTTCGCGAAGCACTAGAATTCTCTGCGCTTTTGCGGCAATCTGCTGACATCCCTCGCGCTGAGAAACTTGCTTACGTTGATGAAGTTATCAAGATTTTGGAAATGGAATCATATTCAGACGCTGTGGTTGGTGTTCCTGGTGAAGGTCTTAATGTTGAACAGAGAAAACGTCTTACCATTGGGGTTGAGCTTGCTGCCCGTCCACAACTTTTGTTGTTTTTGGATGAGCCTACGTCAGGGCTGGATTCTCAAACTGCGTGGTCTATTTGTTCACTTATGAGGAAGCTGGCTAATAACGGGCAGGCTATTTTGTGTACCATTCACCAACCTTCAGCCATTTTATTTCAAGAATTTGATCGTCTACTATTCTTACAAAAAGGTGGTCAAACAGTTTATTTTGGTGATATTGGTGAAAACTCGTCAACTCTAATTAACTACTTTGAAAGAAATGGATCTATACCTTGCCCACCTGAAGCTAATCCCGCCGACTGGATGTTGAAGGTTATTGGCGCCGCTCCTGGTTCTCACACTGATATTGACTGGTTCCAGACTTGGAGGAACTCGCCTGAATGCAAAAAGCTTCATGACCAGCTAGACGCAATGGCACTTAAACTCCAAGACGAACCCGAAAACGATGCGTCCTTCAAGCACTCTTTCGCCGCTCCTCTCTACTACCAGATCTACCTTGTCACAAAACGTGTTTTCCAACAATACTGGCGTACCCCTGACTACATCTGGTCCAAGCTAGCCCTCTGCATCATCTCTCCCTTCTACATCGGCTTTACATTCTACAAAGCCAAAAACGACATCCAAGGACTCCAAAATCAAATGTACGCCGTTTTCATGTTTCTTGTCGTGTTTGGTCCTCTTTGCGAACAGATTATGCCCCACTTCGTCACCCAACGATCTTTGTACGAAATACGTGAACGCCCGTCCAAAACTTACTCCTGGATCGCATTCATGATTGCAAACATTGTGGTCGAACTGCCCTGGCAAACACTCGTCTCCGCAGTTTCCTTTTTCTGCTTCTACTATCCCACTGGGTTCTACCGCAACGCGAGTGCTGACGGTGCACTGCACGAGCGCGGGGCTAACTTCTTTATGCTGATCTGGGCATTCTACGTTTTTGCCTCTACCTTCTCGCACATGGTTATAGCGGCCATCGAGGACCCTGATACAGGAGGTAACATTGCCAATATCCTGTTCTCCTTGTCCCTGATGTTCTGCGGCGTTCTAATTACCCCGGAAGCCATGCCCGGGTTCTGGATTTTCATGTACTACGTGTCACCTCTCACCTATGTCGTGCAAGGCCTGCTATCCAGCGGCATGACCGGTGCCGTTGTGACCTGTTCCAGCAAGGAGATTCTCAAAATGGAGCCACTCCCGGGCATGACCTGCGGCGAGTACCTCCAGGGATTTGCGAACTTCACCGGGGGCAATATACTTAACCCGGAGAGTACCGAGATGTGCGAGTACTGCGCGATGCACTATGCCACGTCGTTCTTGGCATCGGTGCACTCGCATGTCAACCAGGCGTGGAGAAATTTTGGAGTCGTTATGTCGTATGCGGTGATTAATGTGGCGTTGGCGTTGTTTTGGTATTGGATTGGAAGGGTGCCGAAGGGGAAGAGAAAGGTGTAAAAGGAAAAGCGAAGTTTTTACAGTATGTGTTTTACTTGTTTCCGATTTAATTTATGAGCAATTTTGTACCTACGTTTAGTAGGGATGTTGAATAACTAGATATATCTATTCTATATGTAACGTTTAGAACTCCAAGAATTGTGTATAAATATATTTTTTGGTTGGCTAGTAAATATTTTTCGAACAGTTTGATTTATTCTTATTGGACACAATACACATCACATTCAACCCGTTGATACATCCAAGTACATTTTTTATCACAATCTAACACATTCTACCGAAATCCTATCATGTATTGTATCGTGGCTGTTTGACTATAATTTTAAAGTCGTTTAGGGACCTCTTTTTTTATTGGTTTCTGTAGGTTATTTCATGTCCACTGTACTTACACTGATACTTTTTGCTGTGTATTAGCAGACACACTTTGTACAGGTATTAGAACAGAATACTGCCAGCATAATCATTTATCGGATATATACAACCTACATCTACGCCATTCGATTTTGATTGTAGCTTTAATAAACTTACAGTACATCCAAAAACTACTGACCATACGCGTCCACAAATAAAAACAAAGATAATCATGAAATAAATACAAACATACACACATACAGGATATAATATGACCACTTACAGCGGTGGTGTAGCCTGAACGCTCACAATAGCCGGTTCATCCTCCGAATCCGAATCCGAATCCAGCACCTCTGGTTTATTCTTCGACCCTACCGGTCCCGTAACCACTCTTGCCCCACCAGATCCCTCGCTATTCCCCATCTTCACCGCACCAGCCGGCAACTGTCTGGGGCCTCTAACCTTTAAATTCCCGGCATCAAGTCGGGATCCGCCAGTGCGCTGCAGCAGCGACGACCGTCCCGGCGAGTTCAAAGGCTGCGGTTTGGCCACTGGCGATCCCGACCCAAAAAGAAGAGGAGTGTCTTTGGTTAGCGAGTCTTGGATGCTAGTGAGCTTTGTGGCGGTCCGGAATGGGGAGTCGCGGACGAGCGTAGAGGGCGAAGATGTAGAGGGTTGCGGGGTGGACCTAGATCCAAGTGTTGAACTTGGGTTAGGATTTGGATTTGGGGTTTGCCTGGGTGTGGAGTAGCTAGCAGGGTCCAGAGATGGGGTGGAATTCGGTGTGCTGGGGATAGACCGTTCTTTAGTGCTGATTGTGGTGCTAGTTTGTTTGGGCGAGCTTAGTAAAGGACGGTCTTTTAGTAGCGAGCGCTGGATAGGTGAGTTCCTACCTGGACTTTCAACCTCAGCGTCCTTCGTAGTGGACACGGGTGAACTTGATTTTGTTTCGGCTATGTTCCCACCAGCTTTGGAAGTGAAAGGCAGCTCTCGACTAAGTCTAAACCCACGGTTGGGCGTGCTTCTACCGTCACTTTCGCTATCATTTTTTGTCTTGTTCTGGGCAGGTGAGCTTTTGATGACTTCATCACTTTCTGTATAGCTAGGCGTTCTCCTGCTCGCTCTTGCATCACCACTAGTACTAGCACTCGTACTACTACTATTAGTAGTAGTAGTGGTCGTGGTCGTAGTAGTAGAAGTACCATTCGAAACAGGTGAGCTTCTGTCACCTCCCACACCCTGACCATTTTTCAACCCCCCAGTTTGTCCAGGCACCATTCGTCCCACTTTATGGACTGGCGAATGTCGCCCCAACGGAACAAACCCACCCTGTCTGCCACTTCTCAACGACGGGAAGTCCAGCGGCGAATTTCTCCCTGAACTCCTCGAACCAGATGCACCTTTCACCGCCGCAGACGCTTCCTTCTTCGGCGCTGCGCGAGGTTCATCTGTTTCTTCATCGGGAGAATCCTCGTCCAACTCCCGTTCTGTCACTGAGCTTGGAAGCAGCTCGGTTCGGTTCGTGAGAAGCTCAGCCACCACTCGTGCTGGATGCCTGTCGCCCAATGCCACAGCAGTCTGAGTCCTCGATCTCATGATGCATCCTCCTAGCACTTTGCAGAGCTCTTCGTTATCACCAAACCTTTCCAAATGCCTAATTAAACGGTCAAGCAGGACTAGGTGTGAGGTTCGTATTTGGTTGAAAGTCAGCTGCAATTGCCTGAACCTAGTGTCGCGTGAGGAATCCGATCCATGCTCGGAATAAATGGCTTTAAAAATATCGTAATGAGAAGAAGGAATGAGTGAGGTAGGCAGTTCCACGAAATAGAGTTTCAAAACACTCGCAACTATTGCAGGCGGGTATCGGTCTAAAGTCATGTCAGGTATGGCTTTGCCAGTATTGATTTCCTTCCGTAACTCATGGACGGCTCTCAGATCTGTTTCCGTCGTCCAAGCTGATATCCTTTCCTGGTTTGAATCCATCACCTTGTATACTCTATCCAAATGATGCAAGATGGTTGTTACCAATATCGGAACAGGTTTATTGTCTTCTCTACATCTTAGCTCCAAGTCAATGCCAAAAGTCCACCCTTCGGCTGGGCTGTAATAGTTGTCGTAGACTGGAACTCGTGGTGCGTACCCACCAGTTTTATAAGTTTCAATGAAGTAAAGAATATCTCTCTCAGGGACAATTGTTTCTTGATAAAGACGTGATTTTTCCAGAAATTCAGATGCCACGTTTTCAAGTGTTGCGATAATATCATTGAATCCAAACAGAAAGTCTTTCATTACCACGTATCGCGTACTTTCTTCAGCTTCGATTTCAGAAAATGTTTGAATCATTGTCTCTTCAAGTTCACATCTTGTATCATCTAAATTAATAACTGCCTCTTTATACTTGGCATCCAACTCAAACACCTCCCTTTTGGCTTTTTCGTATTCCGATTCGTTGGGATCGCCTTGTGATCCCAGGTATGCATTGAGGTACTGACTGACGAGTGTTTCTTTGCCAGGTTGTTCAATACCCGCTTTGGTGAATGCTAGTTTTTTCCATTGATAATTGTAGGTTGTGGAATTCACAAATTTACTTCCTACTTGTCCAATCAGTCGCAGAAATCCGTTGACGATGAGATCGTGACCAAACATCTCTGCAACCGCCAGGTTTCCGCTGCAAACATTGTCGAGCAGCCAGTCCACTATTTCAGCGCCGGTAGACACGTTACTGTACGTTCCAATAATTGGCAGTTTCACGTCGTGCAGATTTAACTCAGTGAGCATCTTACTTAGAAGCTCTTTGACTTGAGTAGCACTGTAAACAACTTCTGCCAGCTCAATTGGCTCATCATCGTCATCAAAAATACTCGGTGTCAACTTGTCTTCTTTGAATTCTTTTATTGGTTCTTTCGGAACAGCCTTTGTCTCTACATCCTGGTTTTTTTCTTTCATTTCATCAACCAACCTGCACTTGTTGAAGTACTTTTGCTGCATTTTCTGTGTCGAATCGTTAATTTTTTCGACCTCTCTGATTCGGTCCTTGAGCATTTTCTCTTTAGCCGTTATAGTTTTTAGAAACTCATCTCTTAGCTCTTTGATCATCAATGCCATGTTTTCAAGCCGGGCTCCGGTATCTATATGCTTTTGTCCTTCGTTTATCATCTGCTGTAAAATCCCGTCATATGCTTTTCTCATGGTACCTCCGTCATCTCGTTCAAAGCCTTCCGGGGAAGGTTTGCATTTGACAAGTGTCTGACCATACAGTTTTTCTGCTTCAGCTCGCGCATGGATCAGGTTGTAAAAATCGTCATACTCGTAGTAGCCCTGGTAGCATTTCGAGAACAATGCTGTGACGCCTATTGTTCATACAACAAGTTAGAATTGTGGGTTTGCCCTAATACTGGAATACTAAACGGAATTGAACTAGAATATACCTGTTATATAGTCTGCAGACCAAAAGCTTTGCGCAAACGACGGCATGAGTGTTTAATCCCAAATCTGTGTATGATTGATCTGATTTTTCAAAATAGTTGAATCTAATAAACAAATAAATGTAAAAAGATAGAACAATGGAATTTCAATTTGTATAAATGTATATTGATACGGAAAAATAAATAAACAAACCCAAGAATTTAAACTGCTGGATCCATGCGCAGATACCATATGGGTTCTGGCATACAGTACAGTATTCTGAAACACAAAGCAAAAAGCCTTCTTCCTTCACATTCAGTTGTCTATGCTTTGTTCTCCATGTTCTCTCCGTGGAGGGTAACCCAGAATAGAAGGGTTTTGCACAACAGGTGCTAAAATAAATGTCACAAGTCTTTCAAATGCACTTCTGGATTCGGAGTTGATGAATGTGGAGTGAGGACCTGAAACAAAACACCTTGATTTAAAGAAACAATTGTATGAATATCAAAAGCCCACATTTATGAAATCCATTGATTTATACAATTACAGAGAAATTAAGTGTACAAAATGAATATCAACAATAGTATATGAATTCATAACATGGTCATAACAAAAAAGAGAATAATAATAAAACAGAGTTCATTACGATTACCACCATAATCACTACTCTATATCTACACCAACCTCATTCTCTTTCTTCAATCCCAAAACGGATTACTTTCGGTCTTCTTTCTCACGATTTTTTCGCAATCCTCCAGTCCCCTTCCAGAGCCCGACTTCTTCGCACTCGGAAACAGCAGTCTCGGTTTGTAATCCGGGAATGGATCTTTATAGTCCTTAGGGAATGGGCGGTACACTTTTTTCCCACGGAAGTTGCACCACATCCCGGGGACGGAAGTGTCGGGGTCGCCGTAGGGGTGGCCCATAATGGGCTCTTCTAGGTGGTCAGGGAAATCGGAGTCATCGAAACCGCGGGGTCGAAGGGGAGGAGTGGTAGGGGTCCGAATGCGAGGCTGGAGCTGGTATGATGTAATTGAGGTTGAAGACGTGTTCTTGACTGGGGAAGGTGGTTTTGATCTTTTGGTGGGTGATGCTAGGATAAAGGAATGGGAACGGTCATCATCATCCCTGTATATTTTGTATGACGTTTCGACGGAACTGTTGATGGAAATGATTCTTCTAGTTGACTTTTGGGGTGATGACGATGATGTTTCTGAATTTGGTTTTGGTTTTTGAGTTGTATAAAGTTCTAATGATTTCTGCCTGCATGATGTTGAGGAAGAAGAGGAAGTAGGGCGCGTGATAGTATATGCAGATCTAGGTAGATTGGAATGATGTGTAGCTGATGACGTTGGAGATGAATGTTCATTTTGTTTGGTATTTCGTTCTCTGAATAACAAGGGTCTATCTTTTTGATGTAAAATCGATGAAGTAGTCTTGTTTTCATAATTATGCAAAGAATGCTGAGGCTTTTTAGATGTTCTAAACAAAGAGGATGATTTTTCACATTGCTCAGATGAAGATGTCGCAACTTCATTATGCCGTTGATGTAAAGAAGATGATGAAGTAGGACGTTGATAAGATGGTCTTCGATCATCATCAATATCAATTTTTACTTTTTTGGAAACACGCTGTTGTTGTTTTGAAGATGCAATTCTTGGGGCATAAGCTATAGTTTTTGGTCGTTCAGTCAAAGACGATACGTTACTAAAATCTCTCGTAGTTTCTCTATCTTTAAACAGAATCCGTCGCTTTTCCATTTTCGAGCCCGGATCCAAGTCGGTCTGGTCATGAGCTCTTTTGCGATGCATTGGTGTCGGTTCTGGGGTAATCGGTAACCGGGTTCGATTCGACGAGGAAGATGCGCTTGATTTAAACCTTTCGGGGATTTCCAATTTGGGCCTTTCTGAAGTTTTTTTTGTAGCTTGTTTGCTGCTATACCCGTCTAGCCACCAATCTGGATCGTCCATGACACCGAATCTTGGTGTGGGAGGGGTCAACATGTTGGTATTCACCTTTCTTGTAGGTGTTCTTGGACACTCCAGGTAACTCATTATAAAATCCTAGAACCACTGGTAATCTGAAAGGTGTATAATTAACAAACTGCAATGAATTGAAGTCAAGAACAAAAGCCAAAAAAAAAAGATAGATGTTCCCAAGTAGATCAAAAATATATCGACACAATTTTTCCACAAAACTTCGAAAGAGGTATTAAAACAAAAGAAAGAGAAAAAGAAGAAGGAAAGAAGCGAGACAGACGAAGACTTGGTCACAGAAAGAATACACCCCGGTATAATGAATTGTATTAATACTAAATGTATACAGGTTGAAAATAACTGTTTCATACAACAGTTGATATCAATTGTGCCTTGTGTGTATGTAAAAAAGGAGTAGGAATATGATTGTAAACACAACAATAAACAAATACAAACCACTAAGAGAATTCGAAAAAAAAAAATTCAGAAAATTGTTTGTTTACATTTTTCCTAATTGGGAAATATTACTGAACGCGACACGTAGTACCGTGACATGAACTGATAGCAACAGGACACTTCTAGTTTTTAACTTGATTTGAAAGAGTGTATCTATATCCAAATGGAAACGAATGTGTGTATATTGACCGAAAAATGAATGATCGATATACACAGGTTTTATTAAAACTATTGAATTATATATAAGAACTACATCTGGTGTCCAATGGTGGGACATGATACAAGAATCGTCAAAAAACTACGAATTACAAGTAAATGTGGATCACGACTCAGAAGCAAGGTAGGCAACTACTTGAATAGATATTACACTGAAATCATAATCAATATGCCTGTACACAAATGTTTCCGTAATAGACAAACGTTTGAAGCAAAGAACGACTATTTTGTCTAGATCTGCAGCTAGAATTTATAAACATCTTTTTAACTCACATGGCAGCACATACACTCGAGTGATATTGAAATTCAGCATCAACAAACATGCCCAAAACTTCAACTTCGACAACCTACGCCATTTCTTTAGCTTAAACAGCAAAAACCAAATACCAAGTAATATGAAGCTACCTTCCAAGGCAACTTAGCCATGTGACACATACTGCGCGTATGCAACTGAATCTTAAAACGACAGAAATAGCCAATAGCAAGAGGAGATTAGTGAGAGGGTGTGCGTTTGTATCAGTTGTGAATAGTTGAATTATTCCGTATGAACATTACGGGCGTTAGTCTCAAGCTTCCAGTAAAACGGTAGACAATATGACATTGAACAGGGTTAGACAAGAGGTATAAAAAGTGTTGAGATCTACTGTGGGGTTAGAATATTCCTATGGCTGTAGAATTGGTTCAACTGAAGTTGTATGAACTGATCAAACTCGATTGTAGAGACTTACAAGAGAAACTAGTAGACTGGTAGGTATAAATAAACTCATGTATACGTCTCACATAGTTCATATAGCTGTCTAGAATGTTATACAGGTGCGAATGTGAATGAGTGAGCCCAGTTCACTAAATATCAACCCATATTGCCTGCTATTTACACTTTTCCAAGCTAAAAGGTTTGTCCAAAATATTCTAGAATCTGTAGGAATTGAAGATTGAGAAGATTGGACCATATATTAATGGTTGACCATTGCTGTTATAGCCGTTTTCGGTTCTATTGGGCATAACTTACTTTACGGACACACAGCGATAATCTGGGGCAATAGTATTCAAATTTGATTCCAGTATTGCTCAATAGCCAAAATCTTCTACCTACAGTACTGAAACATTCTAGGATAGTTCCAATGAGCAACTCACAGTAACCAGTTTTTGAATTCGACACCTGAACATGTGCCTTTATGGTGAAGAGCTTTACCCTTGTTGCAAATTGAGATCAGAAGGGCAAAGATAATCAAAGCCTCTTGCATAGTTGTTAACTTTTTTTCAATTTCCCCCAACAGAATTAGAAGAAAAAATCACAAAAAATTGAAAAAATTCAGGTCAAAACTGATAGCAGCCGTTGTTGTTGGTTTTTGTGAAAACCAATAAATCTTTCATATGACAAGAATGAAGTAAGCAGAACATTGTAGTCTTACTAGTTTATTACTTAATTTGCCCCATACAGAAAAACCATAATGTTCAGCATTTTTACTTATCTTAAGGTCAAAATCATTCAAATCACTTTTACAGGCCTTATCCGCAGCAGTCAAATTAATACTCATTTTATCTTTCTCTCTCTTTCTTCTTTCTTCCTTCTTACCTTTCTTCTTTGCGCTTTTCTCAGTTTACATCTATTCACAAATATACTTAAGTGTATCCATCTATTTTCAGGGCAATACACCACTCTGCTTTCAGTTTCACAGTCTTCTTATCAACAAAAGGTTATCATATTTTGGGTGCTTGATCTTTCTATCTCAATCGAACCCAATTTTTCATACATCTGATCTCTTTCCATTTCATTCTGCATATATATACTCGAATTTGTATCTATATTATATATCATTCCAGTCATATCCACTCTGTACTTTTCGCTTTTGATACTACAAATCTCATAAAAATACATCACCCACCTGCATTACAACTAGCATCACCATGAAAAGTCCAAGACCTTCAATGACAAGGCGCTCCTCGTCTTCGAAAAGCATGAAGTTTCATCTAGGACCACCAGCGATCCCGGTCCCTGAACATACTACAAATACTACTGGCACCGGTGGTGATGAAGAACCTTTAATCAAACATGTTGAGTTTTATTTGGACAACACCGTCCACACTGACTACCTCAAGCAAGATGTAGTAAAACTTATTCATCTCTTGAAAATACCAAAGTGGAAAGTTGTCGATTCAGACATGGTAAATGACATTCAGATTTCAAGAATCTCCGGTGCCCTCACCAATGCCGTCTACTGTGTAGCTCCTCCACCCTACTTGAAAGATCTAATCAAAGCCGCGCACACCGCAAGCGTCGTGGGGGGAATTGACGTAAACACTGGCGAAAGAGCGTCCAGAAAAAGTTACCACTATAAAGTGCCTCAAAAATTGTTGCTCAGAGTGTACGGTCTACAAGCAGCAAATCTCATCGACAGAGACGCCGAACTTGCTGTTTTGGCTCGTTTATCAACACGAAAAATCGGGCCAAAGCTTTTGGGAACTTTTACAAACGGTAGATTTGAGCAGTTTTTGAATGCTACCGCATTGACAAAAGACGATCTTAGAGTACCTGAAATCAGCGCGCAGATCGCACGAAGAATGCGTGAATTGCATGATAACATTGATCTTACTTCAGAAGAACGTCAAAGCGGACCAAGTGTCTGGAAAAACATCAAATCTTGGGCTGGCCCAGCTAAACTTAAGCTATTAAGTTTGCAAGAAAAAGAACCAGATGCTGTCAAACGTATTCTTGGAGTTGAAAAAGTAGAAGACTTTTTTAAAGCAATTGATTTATACAAGGAGTGGATTTATAAAAAACACAAGTTAACTTCTGAATCAGTCAAGAAAGAATTAGTTTTTGCACATAACGATGCACAATACGGGAACTTGTTGAGGGTCTTGCCCCCACCAGGATCTCCCTTGCTGGAGCCGCAAAACGAGCACAAGCAAATAGTTGTCATCGATTTCGAGTATTCCGGAGCAAACCCGCGTGGGTTCGATATTGCCAACCATTTCTGTGAATGGATGTCTGACTACCACGATGAGAACGAGCCGCACGTCATTCACGAAAAAATGTATCCCACGGAATCAGAGCAGGTGAACTTGATCAAAAACTACGTTGAGCACGGGTCACTCGATCTCGATGAAAAAGCCATCGATGCGCGCGTCGACGAGCTCCTAGATCAAACCCGGGACTGGAGGCCATCCGTATCTGCACACTGGTGCATATGGGGAATAGTCCAAGCCGTCTTGGACAAGGACCAGCTAGTCCAGGAACAGCTCTTGCGTACAAACAGCACGGCTGCCCTGGCAGACCAGTACAAGCTGATTAAAATATCAGACGGAAGCGGTGGCCGTGGTGCGAACAGTGGAGGTAGCAGTAGTGACGAAGAGGTCGAAGAGGAGGAGCAAGACTCGTTTGACTACTTTGCGTACAGCGCACAAAAGGCGCAGCTGTTTTGGGCTGATTTGATTCAATTTGGAATCATTGATGAGAAAAGCTATTCTGGACCGGTTAAGAATATACCGTACTAGATTAAATGAAGCAGGGTACTGCTAAGAACAAGTTTATATTGGGAAAATATCGAAAGACAATGTGTGATGTTTGTGTTGTTGCGAATTTTGTATCTTTTTCAATTTTGGATTCTCTTTGTTGGAGATTAATGTATGGTTGAACGTGTTTTCATGTCTTTACCTGTATATTATTATCTACATACACTGTGTATATAATTTTTTTTTTCAGATCTTACAAGACTTAGTATACTTGAGCATGTAGTGTAATTAATGATTTATTATAGAAGATAAAAGGTATGTAATGTGTAAATTGATGATTTATACAATACAACTCTACCACGCCCAACTCTCCATATCGTATATAGACGTCAAGTACATCCATCATTGTATCAACAGTACATCTAACTAAAAGACCGAACTGATACTGTCTTGGTGCACTTTCTAATAACACACTTTTTTCTTCCTCCTTCGTCCCTACCCATTTCCATGACACATTCACATACTGTCCACTAGTAAATTTACTAGTGTCGTAAGTGATCTATACTCAACTGCACTTTTACTATGTAGTATGCACGCAAAATAGTCGGTTTCGGGTATGAGTGATGCTAAGCGTTCTTCATCAGATTCTTATTATTGACCACTTACTACAACTTCATTCAATAAATATTCATACGCCAGACCACCTACTAGCTCGTACCTCACAGATAAAAACACATGCTCATTTTATTATTTTTTTTATAAGAAAAAATATTTATTTTTCGGTTATTACAGGATTCGTTTTTTTATTTTATTCTCCCTTTGCTTCAGCTTACATCAAAAGCATCTTTCTAGGATCTTCAATAAGTTCCTTAATGGTCTTCAAGAAAGTAACAGCTTCTCTACCATCCAAAAGTCTGTGATCATAAGTAAGGGCAAGGTACATCATAGGTCTCGAAACGACTTGTCCGTTAACAACGACAGCTCTGTCCTTGACACCATGCAGACCCAACACAGCAGTTTGTGGCATGTTGATGATAGGAGTACCGTAAAGAGATCCGAAAACACCACCATTTGAGATAGTGAAAGTACCACCAGCCATGTCTTCCAAACTCAACTTACCATCACGAGCCTTCACACCGAGATCGTGGATGGCCTTCTCAATTCCCATAACATCGAGGGACTCGGCGTTACGGACAACAGGGGTAACAAGACCCTTGGGAGTGGCAACGGCAATGGACACATCGACGTAGTCCTTGTAAACGATGGTGTCACCACCGTTGGGTCCTTCAATAGCACCATTGACGGCAGGAATATCTTTCATGGCCAAAGTAGCAGCCTTGGTGAAAGCACCCATGAAACCAAACTTAATACCGGTCTTCTTGAGTAATTCGTCCTTGTAAAGCTTTCTCATCTCCATAAGAGCAGACATGTCGACTTCGTTGAAAGTGGTCAAAGAAGCGGCAGTGTTTTGTGATTCCTTAAGACGTTCGGCAATACGAAGTCTCATACGGTTCATCTTGACACGAGTTTCAGTTCTAGCTCCGGTCTTGGGGGCCTCAGTAGCGGCAGGAGCAGGGGTTTCCTTGGGAGCGGCCTTCTTAGGAGCGGGGGCAGCTGGGGCCTCCTTGGGAGCAGGGGCAGCAGCGGGTTTAGATTCCTCCTTCTTGACTTCCTCCTTGGGGGCTTCCTTAGGGGTTTCCTTAGGAGTGGCATCTGCTTTGGGAGCAGATTCCTTAGGAGCACCTGAACTCTCACCAGGCTCAATCTTGAATAAAGGTTGGCCGACTTCGACAGTGTCTTCAGGGTTGGCAAGGAATTCGGTGATGGTACCTGAGAAAGGGGCATTGACAGAGACGTCAATCTTATCGGTTTCAATAGTGGCGACTTCTTCATCAAGTTCGACGAAATCACCAACCTCTGTATATTAAAAAACAAGTTAAAATTAGCGGCTTGTTAAAAATTGAAGGTATCATAATTGAAAATAAGGATCGTGTTGTACTTACCCTTCTCGAAGCTCTTCAGGGTACCTTCGGTGATGGATTCAGCCATATCGGGAACCTTGACGATTTCAGCTATTGGAACAAATCATTGTCAGTAAGTTGGTTATAAAATTGTAGAGTGCATGGGAATCGGGATAGGAAAAAAGACGCAACGCAATTATACATACCATAACCTCTGATTTGAATGTGCGAGTTGTTGATAGCCATAGAAGGTCTGTGTGTGAAGTGTGTTAGAGCAAGCAGTTAACATTATTGAACAATAGCAGCGAAGCATACCTCATAGAGAGAACGTTTTGACCCTGTCGTTTGCTGGTAAGGCGAACGGTTGAGATATATCTGGGGGCGGCATTGAAAACGCGGGTAGCTGAGGCAGAAGCTCTTAAGCCACTTTTCAGAGATCTTTGGACAGTATTTCTAAGCATTTCTAGAGAAATTATAAAGCTGGAATGCGATTGACTAACTAAGTGACTAGCTGGCGACAACGACGACGAAGAATAAAAGTAAAGGTGTTTGTGTGTGTAAGAAAGAGAGAAAAGAAGGGAAGAAAGGAAGAAAAAAATTAAAAAGTACACAAAATAGAACGGGAAAAAAATAAATGTATGGGAGAGAGGCCAGTATGAAAATTTGGGCGAATTAAAAATGGGAAAATTCAAAATAATGAACGTTAATGTAAAATGCTGGATGGCAAACCATTTACTAAGCGGTACGTTGCCACAGATTACGGGGTAGGGACAAGCACCCGGGGAGCTTGCGAATGGCCAGAATTCGTGGTTTACGTGCAAATTTCAGAGAAATGATCATTGGATGGTGGTGATGCTTGTGGTTGGGTCAGTGTATTGACCATAATCTAGCATCGCACCGCACCGTTGCTGTGGGTAGAATGGAACAAGAAAAAGTATCATGGAATCACAGATCCATTTTCATCTACGTAGTGGGAAACAATTAACTACGGTTGCCATACACCCAACCTATTCAGAAACATGATACTGACTGTGAAATATCATCCATCCAACAGCTGCGTCAGTCATACACAATGTACGCACCATAGCGGACAGTATAGATGGTGCGGTTAACGCATTACATAGACTAGGATTTCTATCGATATTTGGCTTCCTCGAATCGAGACCAACAAAGTAAACAGCTAGCTCTAACTACAATTATTTGTAAATTCAAAATCGATAACAGCAGCTAGCTCTAGTTCCAATCCAATCCCAATCCCCACACAAAACATATTAAAGTTAATATGTGATTCCTATTGCTGGGCAATTAAAGTTACTGCTACCAATGCACTAAGAGTGAAATATCCTAAACGTACACGTTGATTGGCCAATTATTCATCCTAACCCTGCCAAAGTTCCGAGGGTTACATAATAGTTTTGGTGAAAGCATGGATGCATTCATCCTTCTATCAACGGTTTTCAAAAGAAGCACTTGGCATATGAGATATGGTTTTTAAACCCCATTTTTAAAGCTTAACACCACTAGCCATAAGCCTCAAAGCACAAAGCTTGTGGCTTATTGTCGAGTCAAAAGTCGAGTTATTTCCAGCACAGCCGTACATCTAAAAGATTTTTTTGTGTAATTCGGCAAATGGGGAAAAAAAAATCCAGGTACACACACAAAGCCGTTGGCAATCCACTTTTTGTTATATCGTAGTCGTCACAGTGGTGACACACATCGCATTTATCATTAGACGAGACCTTTATCTCATGAAACTCCATGCGCCCCCATCTGGATTCTGGATTATAGCAATGAGTGTCCAAGATTTTACTCATTATCATTTTGAATCAACCCACTTTGCCTACAGTACTCTGTATGTATGGAAGTAACGAATTGTTTAAGTAGAGCTGCATCTGCATCCAAGCTTACAAACCTAAATTACTATGATGAACCAGCTCTTTTTTTTTGTGCATCTCTGGTTACAAACCTACAATAGAACGTAAAAATAATATAGGCTGACAGGCAGAAAATTATCAAAACTGTGCACATTGAAACAAGGCCTTTGTCAAGAAAGCAGAAAGCGCGTACACTTACAATAACGCACAGTTGTGTGATTGCGTCTATTCAATCTCATGTCCCGTTGAGGAAATATCAAAATGGGAATGGCAGGGTGGCTGGTAGCTCACAGCTGAACAAACAAAGATACATGTATGCGTAGTGGCCTTTTTTTCTACTTTTATTTTTATCTTGGATCCTAGATGAGATGAGTTTTTGGGCTTCATGCGCTTCTGTCAATGATTATCTCTCGGTTATCGTACTGGTGTGATTATATGTGCACTGCCAAAGAAAAAAGTCCTCTTCTTTTTTTCTTTTTTTTCTTCGATAAAAGTTGCACAATTCCACAAAGTCGTTGAGTATCGCTAGATCCATACACAAAATCTGGAAAAAGCTGGAGATTTGGAAAATGTCCCAACCTCCAGTTTTGGGAGCCAAACACAAACTTTGGTATCTCCGAATCGTAGGTTCCACCCAGAATATGTAGATACCCATACGCACAACGATGGAAACGGTATTGTATTGGTAAGTTGAGCCTATACGTACTGTAAATCTTCTTGCGAAACAAAAATCTCAAAGTTCGTACCATCTTGCTTTTATGGAGCCTTCAGGTCTCCGAGCTTTTTCGAGCTAACCCCAAACAAGGCCAATGACCTGCCACTTCTATCCTCACCAATAAAACACACAAAAATAAAAAATACCCACACTCAACCGCTGCAAAAGAGACAAAAAAAAGGATGCATTGTTATATGGCACCGTCATGTATGGACCTTTCTATTGGGACTCCACAGATATTATTATACGCGCTGTAATTATTGTGTGTTACCTTTCCATTTCTCTTGTCAATGTAATAATGGACGATCCAGCCATCATGTCAAATTTATTTCTTTATATGGCTACTGTAGGCCATGCTCTCCTATCAAGTATATATCTCACGCCATATCCGTCTATTTCAACTCTTTTACCATAATTAAAATACCATCCACACCCTACACTACCTCATCCTTTCTCGAAACCAAAGTAAAGCCAATTTCATACCCAAGCAGGACATTTCGCTTCAGTTCCGTGTCTACCAAGTAACAGGCAACAGTAACTCCAGCCAAACCCTCCGCATTTGACGCAACAAACTTCCAAATCTCGAATCTTACAAAAGAAAAGAGTAACAAGCACACACCAGCAGCAGCAACAACAACAACAACAAAAATCGTAGTTTTTAGTTGAAGATGATATCCCATTCCGCCTTTATAAAAGCGTTAGTTATACTATCAGCCAAACTCGCTTTCTCCGCACCCGTGCCAGGTTCGCTCATCCAAGCCGACGCCGCCGACGAAAACACCGTGATAGCAGTCGTGCATAACACGGGAGCGTCGGCGTGGATGGACGACCTGCATGTGACTCACACAGTCACCGTGCAAGGCGACGAGGGGTATTGTTATCCTAATCCAACAACTGCGTACCCGACCACATACCGCATTGTAAACGTTGACGGGAGTGACGACAACACCGTCACTGTCACTATTTTACCGTCCGCAACCGATATGCCACAAACATCTACTTCTGAACCAACAAGTCATAAAAGCGCTGCTGAACTGACAGCATTATCAACAACAAGTCTTGAATCGCACGATTCGACGATAACAAGTCAAAGTCTTGAATCACAAGATTCGACACCAACACATACCTACACAGAGCCCGTTGACACCATTCCGTACGGGCCAACTACAGATACCGACATCATCACCTACTTCCCTACACCGGACCACGTCGACACCATCACCCTGCAATCCACCCTGACCCACTACGAGACCTACACCAGCAAGCCCGGCGACAAGATCGCGCCTTTCACGCCGCCACCTGCCTCGCCCAACACCTACGTCGCCACCATCACCTGCGCCTCCGACATCATCCACGAGACCTGGGTGCTCAGCGGCAACACCGTTTCCGTTCACAGCACCGTCCAGTCCTCCACCGAGACTCCTATTCCTACTACCACCGCCTCCGTGACTCGCAACCACGTTGAGACCGCCCGTGCGGGACCTGGTCCTGACCCCACTGCGGGGTCGGTGCCGGAACAAGGTTCTGCTGGGCGAACGGTGACTACGACTAGTAGTATGCTGGTGGATCAGCTGGAGATTGACCCGTCGTCGAAGGCGTGGAATGAGACTGTGTATAGTGCGGCGTTTGTGACTAGGACAACTGGTGAAGGATTGACATCTTTAAGAGGTTCTATGAAAGCTACCGCTACCGCTAAGACGGCAGTTGTCACACCTGTTTTGAACGGGACCGCCTTTACTTCTAGCGTACCTTATGTGAATGGAACTATTTCAAGAACAGTTTACTGGCCCGTTACTCCTTCTTTGACCAACTCTACTTTTAGAGCTGGTAGGACATTACCTACTCCTACATTGGCGGGTGTTGTCTACACCACCGCTAACTCATCATTCACCTTTGGTTTGGCTAGATCTAATTTGACTACCCCCAATGCGACATTTGCCAAAATCACACCTTCTTTGACCGGTGCACTTTTCACAACCTCGGATGTATCATCTGCTGTATTCACACCTTCTTTAACCGACGCTATCTTTACCACAGTAAATTCGTCTTTTACCAAGATTGCACCTTTGTCAACAAGCACGGTTTATAGTACTTCGAACACATCTCTTTCCGCCATTACACCTTCTTTGATTGGTGCTATTTCTACCACGCTCGATATGTCGTCGGCTCAAACCACACCTTCGTTAACAAGTGCCGTTTCTACAACTTTGAATGTTTCATCAACTCAAATTACCCCTTCATTGACGGATCCGGTGTTTACAACTTCTGATGTATTTTCATCTGAAATTACTCGTTCGTTGACCAACCCTATTTTTACTACTTCTGATGTTTTCTCATCTGAAATCACCCCTTCATTGACAAATCCAGTGTTTACCACTTCTGATGTATCTTCTACTGAAATTACACCTTCGCTGACCACACCCATTTCCACTTCCAGTGTTGAATCTTCGTCAGAAGTCGTTTCTAGTATCAGTACACTCAGCTTGTCTCAAACCACATCTTTGTCAATTGCTTCTTCAAGTGCGGTTTCAACTTTATCTGATATCATCTCGTCATCCAGTTCTTCTGCTGAATTGTCATCTATCTTAGCTTCAGAGCCGGTCACATCTTCCGAGTATTTGTCATCGATGCATGCACAATCCTCAACATTGTCTTCCTCTTCGGTAATCTCCACATCTCTGCCATCCTCCTTTTCTGACCTTGCTTCTGATCCCGTATACCCAGTTGAGCCTACCACCACGTTAGTCGGATTTTCAACATCCTCAATATCTACACCTTCATCCACATACCCTGCTGTAGTTTCTTCTGAACCTACAACTTCATCCTCCTCTGCTAAACCCACAACTACGGTGGCTGAGTCTACGTCAACACCCGCACCAGTCTCCACTCTTTCAGCTAGTTCAACCTCTTTGTCTACTTCCCGTAGAACTGTACTGTGGTCAAATTTTCCTGAATTCCAAGTAGCTTCAAGCTCAAGCACAATACCGCAATCAGCTACAGCAAGTGTTAATATTGCTTCGGTGGAGACTGAACATATGGACTCCATTTTTAATTAATTGGAGATGACTATGTGTAACTTGAATCACTAGATTCATATGTTTACTTATACTTTTTTGTTATTGAAACGATAACAAAACTTTTTATGACACTTCTTTTTTCTGGGTTATTTTTTTAACGGTCTTCTTTTACTATTTTTTTTTGGAGCTTAATACTTTTTTATTCTTCTTCGGTTTATACACATATCTAGGGATTTCACGGTTTTTAATATTTTTTATTTTTGCTACTTCATGTACAGACTTTAACCATTCTTTTTTATATAGATGTTATGTTATTATTTTAATTTTTTATGGATTTTCATTGGGTGAAATAGGTATCACCAATTTATTCGTAGTAAAGTGTCTTTCGTGTTTTCGGAATGTCGGATTTGGAGTTTCCCTTTGCGGAAATAAACTTTTGTGAAATATTTTTCCTCCCATATAGGCATGGCTTTACCTTGGCACTAAACAGAGTGTTTCTCATGTCCAGATGATCAAATTCCTCGAGTGTAAATTTGTTTAAAAAAAGCTCGATACATCCACATCAAATATCTCTATGTAGAGAATGGTTTGTCCGTAAGTAAACTTTGCTTCAAATTGCACAATACAGTCAGTTATAACAACTGAATAAAAAGTATCATATTTCAGACTGGGAAATTCCAGCGAAACAAAATTTCAATCACATGCAAAAACGTTATTGGCGTAAATTTACTGTACAGAAAAAAAAGTTCCAATTCGGAATTTTTTATTCCTCCACTCGTAAATAAAGAAAATTTAAACTATGCTCGCACTATAACTACTCATTATTATACTAACTGGATGGAAAAAAGTTTTTATAGAGAAAAAATAATTTGAAACCATGAACGTCCTCAATTTTTTTACCCACTTTATTTCACACCTAAAACTGTGATACTTGCACACCCATTGATCGTCTACTTTATTCCCTTCCGTTGTCCAGAACGGCTACTCCATTCTAGTCATACCCATCTGTTCAACTAACAAAACCAGCATACCCCATCTATTAATGGCAAAGTTTTTACTAAACCTCAGGAAATCCACCCCCTTCTCCCCACCTTTAACCGGTTCCTCATCCTCACACCACGACCACGACCAAGTTTCCCGCCACAACAACTTCAGCAACTTCTACCCTGAAGCCGAAACCGATTCAGACACCCTCTATGACCTCTCGACACTAGACACCTATGTAGGCTCTCCAATCCGTCACACACTCCCCATCTACGCCGCCCGATTCCGTTCGCGAGCCCAAGTCTTCCCCTCCGACGCGCAGTACCAAACCCACCGTCAAGCATCCAAGTCTTCCTCAGGCCCTTCCCCGATTCCGCACTTCAGCTTCCAGGTCCCGCACTCGCTATTCTCATCCGGCCCGTTCATGGTAATCACACGTGCCGGGCCTGCAGGTTCTTTCCTCGACAACGAAAGTACCAGCACCAGCGGCAGTGGGCACGCAGCTGCCACCGACCAAACCTACTGCACCGTCCGACAAAAGGTTGTGTCGATTGACGAGGTCGTTTACACGCTCCAGTTCCACACCGGAACCCAGATCCAGATGACCAATTGGGGACGCGCGCGGCTGACGAGAGCCGTGACCGCCGACGGGCGGGTGTTTGAGTGGGCTGGGACGTCAGGGCTGGGATCACCTTTTGGATCTGGGTTCTTCCAGTTGCGTATTGATGGCCGGTTGGTTGCGGTGTACCATAATGTGGGATCGAAAACTTTGAGTGTCACGAGGAAGGTGGGGGAGTTTGTGGTGTGGGAAGAGGGGGTGGAGGATGTGGAGCTTATTGTGGTTATGGGAATGGTGTTGAGGGAACAGGAGCAGAGGAAGGAAATTGAAGTGCATAGTTTGACGCAATCATAGGGTCTAGTGATGTTAGAAGCGGGTACGATTAGTTTATATTGTGTTACAACAAGATCTTATCACACTCAAAGGGAAAACATCCTGGGTTTTTTTGACTCAGAAACACAAAATCAGTAACCTACTTGAGTGATTCATGCTTTTCTCAGTGTGCCATGAACAACCAATCATTATAGTAATACTTACTAGAGCACAATCGTACTCATTGGATCTTCCATTTTTATTTTTATTTTTCTCTTTGAAATGATATTGAAAGTGAATAAAGATGCATGAGCAAATTCCATACATCGACTCTCCCGTTTCACAGAACCATTTCGTGGTACAAACCGTCACCACATCCTTTCTACTTCAATGAGTACCGCCCGTTCAACAGGAGACTTACTATCACAACCACAAGATATATAGTGATTTTTTCTGGTCATAAGATCAATAAATCTTACGGTACTTCAATGTGCACGTAGTGTACTTTTCCAAACTGGAGCCAGTAAACATCTTTTATATACTAATGTTCAACTCCAAAAGAAAACTGGTCCCTGAATTTGAAATTGCAATTCATCTAGTGTTTTTTTCAAGCCGGTGAATCCTATGCATTTTTTCTTACTGCAAGGCTGAAATCAATAATCGGAATAGATTATTACATTACGCAAATATCGCAAAACCTTTCGTGTCCCTCTGTGTAAACAACATCCAAAGACTTAAAAAAAACTTTGTATTAATCTTTATTCATCACAGTACACTCAGCTTTTTGTGCTTTAGTGGCCATATAAACTAATTCATCAACACTCATAATATTTCACATGTATTTTTCAACAACAACAATATAGGAAAATATACTCCATACTCTTGTGCTTCCGTTCTTCATTTCGTAAAAACTGACACCTCTCCTCCTAATCTCTTTTCATTACTTCATCCACGACACCTTACTAAACCACATCTTAAACGTAGAACTTAGGCTTTCCCCTTGGGCTGTTATCACTGTGGCTGGTAAATTCGACCTTGACATCACCACCGATCAACTTCTTGAATCCTTCTGCGACCTTCTTCAAGTTTTCATTCTCGTTGTAGTTGTACTTCTTAGTCCAAATGTTGAATCTGATACCCTGCTTACGAACGTTAACAAACACACCGTTGATCTCGCTGTTTTCCAAATCCAAGGTTCCTCCGATAATGCTCAACAAAAGGTTCAGCCAAAATTCGTCAATGTTGTGGTTGGAAGTTGAGCTTTGGTGCACCATTTTACCACCGGCAGAGTTGTGAGAGTCTTCCCATTCAGGACGGATTCCGGTCTTGAAAAGAGCGTAGTCTGCTTTCAAAGGCAGTTCACTGACCTTGGGCAAGTTGTTGTACGATCCCCAGAATTCCTCAACGCTGTTGATTTCAACCACCTTTGTGAGCAGGTCCTTCCAATCGACCTTGTTATCGACAGCAGGCTTGACGTACCACAAAGTCCAAGAGTTGGTCAAAGGGTGGATGACACTGAAATCTTCGGTTGACTTGAAGACGGTGTCAGAAACCGACAATTCCTGAGTTTTTTCGACCAATGATTCAGCTGTCATGATGAATTTGTATTCTTCGTGCGCAAAGATGATTGATAAAAGGGGTGAGGTTTGTATCTTTGTTCAAAAGAGTACTTATGGATACAAATATGTGGAGGAACGGAAAGGGAAAGGGAAGAAAAGAGAGAAGAAGGGAAGAGTTGCCAGGAAATCGTAAAATTTTTATAGGGACAGTGGTTGAAACAAACAACTAAGGTGTATAGATACTTTAGATCTGTGAGTGGGTTATATCATTGTTTACGTAAGCACGGTGCACTGTATGGTGGTGATGCAGTCCGAACATGCTTAATGTTTCAGTCAGGGTAACGTGTCAAGAGGAGCATGGTAGTGATTGCTGTAGAATTGACTAGCTGGCTAAACCAATTTTGAAGCGTAAAGAAATGTTCATACAACATTGTAATATTAGGCACTAGTGGAATTAAAGATAACTACTTAAGGATTTGTAGGATTTGCTTCATAAAAAGATGCGTCGAGAGTTTTATTAAGGTATGTATAGGCTTGAAATTGTCAAATTGCCTAAATCAAAGCTCTAAAAACATTTCTATGTCGTATGCAGCTTTCCTAATTAATAAGTACTAATAACCAATATTAGGACATAGTCACTCAACACAGTAAGTTTGAGTAGATTCATCGTAGTGTAATAACAATGTTATATTGAATTTCAAACAGTGTACAAATAGAAGGATAAGCCTATCATATTATACGTATATATATATATCACAAAGCTAGAAATGGCGTGTATATCACATTATAGTACTAACAGTTTTACTTGAAGTTGGAACATTTTGTGGAGATTTCAAATACCGGTATATTCGATACAGTAAACTCAAAGCATCAGCTTGTTTCCATAACAGAGCTCAGGAAAAGATCAAGAACAATTAGCCAGAAGCGAGGTACAGTAAAACAAACCAGTTTCAAGAACGATATTGCTGTTTGAGGAATTTGTAGCAAACTATTATTATTTTAATAGATTGCCTCAGTTTCATGGTCTGCACTTTACATTTGTTAATTTAACTGTTTCTGTTAACAAGCATTCAAGAGACCAAAATACCGGGAAGTATGGATTCGCCTTTTGTTCGAATTTTTGGTTTTTCAAAATGAGTATAGTATTCATACAATATTTATTCCAGCTGTATCTCCAACACCACTCCAGCTCAAAATTTGTAATTTGGGTCGACTGATTCTAAACACACATCGTACAGGGGCTCACGAACCATCCAAAAAAAGCTTAATTATTACAACTTTTAAAGAACATGTATTTTCAAAAAATATAGAAATTTAAAGAGTTGTGTCCTGACTGTCAAACATACATATTCACCATGTTTTCTCTATGTGTGATGGCCTGAAATTAAGAAATACCGGTAGACGAATAAAGAAAACATATCCTGAAGGTTAAGGATACATATTTGCCATGTTTCCTCCAAGTGAAATAGTCTGAAATCAAGAAATATATGAGTAAAAAGACATGTCGTCTATTTCTGCTAAAATATTGTTAACTGAATATAAACAACAATGCACTTCTCATATAAGTTAAAGAAACACTTCACCAATTATTGCTAAGCTGATATACAAATCCGGACAAAATATGTTAAATTAACCTCTATCCCTTGGGTCTGAATTTCCCTTAATCGATTGACGATCCACCAGAAATATTTTTAAAAAATGTTTATAATAGAGTATAAACTATAGAACAGGATATGAGATAACCGTTTCTGCGTTCAAAATTTATTATCGTTTTTTGCACTTTCTCCTGTGTACAAGTAAATACGATCCAACTGCTCATAATCTGAGATTTGTGAAAGGCAATACAAAATACAGCAATAGATTGAATATAGGAGTCAGCAGCTATAAATAGAGCGTAGAAGAATGTTGCAAGTGACCAAGTTTATAGGAATTAATTTAAAGCCTGACTTGTTTGACAAAAGGTATTGAATAAAACACTGGCAGTTGCCACATAAGATGTAAAACACATATTCCAGGTAATGTAGTGTAAAATAATGTAATTACCGTGCAAAAGAACTTAGGACCTTCTGGATCTTGATAAAAAAGTTATTGATAAAAGTTTGCCTAGAAAAAAATAAAAATGGTTGCACTCGATTTTCTGTCTTTGGACCCCCAATGTTGGGCATATAATTTCAAAGATATCAATAGTTTTGAATCATTCACAGTTATGAGTTGAAATGTATAGTTAAAACCTTTGGTTTTTATAGCAGTAAGTCCGGTTTCATACATACTTGCTCTTTTCAAATATGCAAAAGTTCTCATATCCAAATTTCTTGATAGGAAAAATATAGATAGTAAATTTTTCAGCTTCTTACTACAGTTTTGTTATCAAAAAAATCTACATGAAAGGCTCACACGCTTTATATCAAAGTTTAGGTAACTGGAAATTATTTGTGTTTCGATGTTTTCTTTGGCTTAGAAATATTTCCGCGTAAGAATTTCTCCAAATTTATCTTTTTTGCCAGATACAATAAAAACGTACGAGTTTTTATTTATCTTTGAAAAACCCAGAATCAAATTGGCTGGTAGATTTGGACGGCTTTAATATCTAAAACTTTTGTTAAATGAATTACCATAGACCATATACACAATACCATACTTAGAAAGTTAACAAGATGCTTATATTTTGATAAGTATTGCACATTTACTAACTCGAGATAAAAAATTTCAATATAAGGAGCCTAAATACTTCCTACAACAGTTGACAAATGTTCAACTACTCAATATGCTGTCCCTACTTAAACATAAATACAGTATAAATGAGCAGATAAAACTGTAGTACCAGCAATTTCCTTGAACCTGGGAACCAACAAAAGGTACTACACTCATGTCATTTTTGATGCTGAGAGTTGAAAAGTTTTTTACTACTATTGGCACTGTTTGGTTTTCATTGGTCAATTTATACCGTCAGTGGACTTATATAGATTTCAGACAATAAACTGATCGTGAATAAATATATGCTGGAAGTTGTTCTCGTATCTGAGTTTTCTTCCGTTAGCTAACTGCATTTGAAAAAGATAATAAATGTTTTGATAATCAATATGAAGCATATATTATTTCTATTGCTATCTGTTTTAAAGACTACCTGAGTAGTAAGTTGTACTCGGAAAGCGTATCTTCACTCACGCAATCGAAATTCTAGTCTTTTGTATGACATCTTACGCAGGACAACCTAACAGTTAGAGGTTCAAAGCAAAATTTAAGAATGGCAGTATAATTCTTTAGATAGAGGGTCGGTGAACAGTAAATGACTATCAAAAAGTTTTGCAAGAACTTGACGAGCTGCTGTGCAAACATGCAACTTATTGGAAGAATACAATGCTCTTTGTAATGATAATAATTTAATCGACCCTTAGAAACATTCAATGAGCAATAACTTTAGAGGTTCCATATGTCAAAAAAGTTGTCTTGACATTTGGCTTTGTTGTGAACAGTTACAAACGGCCATTTTTAAAGCTTCTTGAACACGCTGCAAAAATAGACCAGATAAATGTAATGGGGAGGGCACCCTTATTTATCAAAAGGATATTGGAATAACCCCACAAATCTTCTTTAGCCGTTAAATAGCAAGTACTTGGTTTTCTCATGGGTATGAAGAGTATTGATCGATATCAGAAACTCAAAATAAATCAGCTAGTCATATGAGCTTTATCTTGTGGCCAAACACATATAATAAACCTTTAGCCAAGATTGCAACGAGCATTCAATGTGTCAAAAATTTCAACCATGATATTTTCTGGAATATTAAGTTGCTTCAACAGTCCATTTGCGTTTGCAGTTTTATGACAGGGTCAAAATTAGAGCTGTATATGACCTTGAAGTAGATACACATGTTAAAGATTGAAGAATACTAAAATGAATTTGATATCTGTAATCCTAAAGGTGGTGAATCTTTAACGTTACTGAACCCAGAAAGTAACAAAGTTGCTCAATCAGCTTAATGTATCATATACTTCAGATGAACTATCCGGCTAGATAACCCACTTTACGGTTTGAGATGTTGGTACTCAGTCTCGAAAGTTTCACAATATGATTTCGACAATTAATCTTCAGTCTTCAGGTCCAAGAAAACATCTATTCGGCAATTCGGAAACAAAAAAATACTTTCGGGTAATGTAAATTTACTAGTCTCTCTATTACTATTACTTCTGTCACTGGCTTATACACAAACCATTTTTTCAGCTCAATGCTGACTTTTCCAGTATTTATACACTTAACGGAGATGAGCGAAATATTCGCGTAAACATATTGAGTTTTGGAGCAACCTACAACATTTCACTTGTCACTTTCCTCATTTGAATTTTGAAAGCACTCTGCAGACACAAACAATTACAGTTGTACTTCTTCAATCTTGCAATTTTCTATACATACCTATCAACTTGAGTATTGATACTTCCTAAAAGCGCTCGAGATTCTATTTCAAAGGTTTTCTTTTTTTAAGAATCTGAATTCTCAAGCATCTTTTCTTATCTTTTTGCAGTTGAATATATATCACATGATGGGGGTTATCAGTAAAGTACCTACAATATAGACTATATAACATGGACAATACCCGTATTTCAATTCAATCGATTCATTTCAGTTGTAGAAGAGAAAAACTGTCTCTGCATTCCTTGAGTAAATTGATATTGGAAGCTATGGTTTATGATCTCACTGGTAATTATCTTGTTTTTTCTCGGCCTTCTGGTTTTTGGAGCCCCGGAGCCTTTTGGTTTTATCAGCTCGTTTCCAACAATTCCAACTCTTTTTTTGCCCGAAGGGCTTCGGAAATATTATTTTCTTATTATCATTTTCTTCATCCAAAAAAAAAAAAAAAAAAAAAAAAAAAAAAAAAAAAAAAAAAAAAAAAAAAAAAAAAAAAAAAAAAAAAAAAAAAAAAAAAAAAAAAAAAAAAAAAAAAAAAAGTAAATCTATACGAAAGATACTACACTCAATTCTCGTAGCTAAATAAATCATTCCCGTATTATTGACCTACCCACTCTACTGCACAGCACTTGCATATCTTAGCAGCACAGCATTAGGTCTTTCGGGCTGGTAAAGGTATGGCTAGCAGCTCAAATTCCGTGGAACAGATCTGGAACTCCCCTCTCTCTCTCGTCTCGTGTAATTTTTCTGAAAGAAATTAATACAAGAATAAAAATGATTTAGCATGCAGTTAGTTGTATGCAAATCCTTTTGTATATATAGTCTTTTACAGCCTTTTATGTAGTTTTAAATCGGGATAGACGGTTTCACGGGCTGGCTGTGCATACTTTTTACTCGGTGTTGTTGGGTTCTTGTGAAGGTTACGAGTAGTTTCGGGAAATTGGTAAGCTGCGGGAACGCAGGTGATTATTTATATTCTTGATTATAGATACATGTGTATACAAGTATACTCGGGATCTATTAACTTGTTGGATTTGAGTTGAAGATTGAGGTGGGGGTGAAGTGGAGTAGATAGTGTTACAACTTTTGTGCGTACGTAGAAGGTATAAGTTAAACTTGAAAGTTATCGATGAGTATGTAATATAGAGATTGTCATCAGCTATGAGTACAATTTTGAGGGTATCGCCCTCAACAAAGGTGTTTTTTTCTTTGAAGTAAAAAGGGTCCAAGCCTCTAACAAGAAGAGAGAAACAAACGAAATAAATTCAGTTGGCGGTGGTTCATCAACGAAGGGAGGGGTAGGTTCAACAGAAGTGGTTATGATATTCGCAAGCTGCGCAGATAAAAGAATGAACAGACACCTGTTTGAGACATTTTGTTTTTGGCTTAGTTTCCTGAAATCACTACAGCCTTCAGGTCCTCTGATGAATAGCTTTTACGCCCAATTCAACATTGGATACTAAACCATGTTGGTTCAGATGTAGTCTGCGTACGCGTGTACTGTGTACCGTACTGTATTTATTGTTTTTTACCAGATACAAAATCATGAATATTCCAAATGTCGAAGTACGAATGAAAAGAAAGAAGAAACCCCCCATGAACAAATAAAAACAATGGATTATGACATAATGGCATCGTGGTTGCGATGAAAGTTAGTTGAAGAAGTTACTGTGTGTATTTGTTATACTTTATCCCATTTACCATCCATTGATTGGGTAACGACTTTGCACCTTCAATGGTCTTACTATTGCCTTCAATTCTTTATCACAAGCGTGGGATTAACTGGGGGCATGATTCTGAAGAGATCGAATAGAATCAGCATCTCTGTACGGTTAGCCTCGTCAGCTCTAGGTCACAGGCCGGTGAATTAAACGGGATGGTACTGAATGAGTTTGAGATTTTCAAGATTACCCACGAACCGATCTGATTAGCAGCAGAAGCAGCAGCAGCTGAACTGTAATTAACTAGATTATGATAATAAAGCCTGTATCTATATAAGTTAAAACTATTCTATTTCTTGTATTTTTCATTTTTCATTTTTCAGTTCTATAATATCTTTTTACTAGCAATTATAGTTGTTTGAACAATTAGTGTTGGTAATTTTCAGCATAATATTATAAAAAGAGTTTATTAGGCGCACTATAACGTTCTACGATACCATTTTGCTGTTGGGGATATTGTTTGTTTGTTCTCTGCCCGTTATCTTTCATTTTCACTCTATATATACATCTACAAACACTTGCCCACAAATTGTAAAAAGGTTCAGAACAAGAAGGGTAAGTGTGCAGGATCCACAGCAGTAAACCTTTCACCCACTTTTTGATACATGGGCATTTGTCTGTATATTAATTAGCAGCATAATGGGTACACACTCTTGTTCTTATATACTCATTGGCTACTTTGGCCCATAAGTTTTACTAGAATTTTGTTGAATAATCCATGTGAAATTCAGTGTTTGTGGTTTTTTTTCTTTTATTTGAAAGTTATCTTTTGCGAGAACATAACCAAATTGTCGTCCTTTTTCGCCTACTTTGGTCATATATGTAAGTACCGTACCTAGAATATTTAACAGACAAAAGAAAGTAACACCAAAAAGCAGAGACTAAAGTTGATTTTTTTATTTATTTTGAATATTCAAATGAATTCAAATTCGAAAAAAAGGTTTTTTGCGAGAAGAAAAAAGAAATAAGGTAAAACTTTGAAAAAGAAATTTGACGTCAAAAGAAGTCACAGGAAGCTTGTGTGGTACGGTACCGGTGCAACGTTGTACGTGAAATGAAAAATTAGGGAGGTCAAGAATAGTCAAGTTCAATTTCATGCCCTGTCTACTGTCTCCATTGTGATTGGGAAACGCACAGTAAAGTCATAACCAATTTACGTTGATTATTAGACCATCTATATATTTCACAGCTTTGTTGAATCTAGTATGGGTGATAATGCCAAAATGCGTCTCAAAAACATATCATTGGTGTTGGAAGCGTAGCGATCTGACTGGGATGATTTGGGCTAAGTATTGGTATCGAACAATACAAATGTATCCCCATTTCTTTGGAGCTTTCTTCCAGTATTGACACAACTCATGTTAATCTTAACCACATCGAACCAAAACTAACCCTACCGCCTTTATGATGCACCTTCTCACTCTACATTATCAGCCATGCAATGAATTTTTAGCAACAGTGTGAGTTCTGATCATATCTATTTAGATGCTCTGTTTACAAAAGCAAAAAAGTACAGTACGACATTTTTACACACCAACACTGGTCATGTTGCTATTTGACAGCACAACATGAACAGAGAAACGTCAAAAGCTGGCACGATAAAGTTGGACAATCAATCAATCAATCAGTCAAACAATCATCACGGACATTGATATTCAGTTTAATCTCCGTTTTCCATAGTGCGATAACTAAAGACTAAAATCTGAAATAAAGTAAACCACAACTCTTGCTTACAGTAGATATCTCAACAAGCTTCACAAAAGGTTAAATACCCACAGTTTAGCTCTGAATTTTATTCTGGTTTATTTTGAGTTCTGATTATATAAGAGTCATAGAGTGAGAATGACGGGAATTTAACCCAAAAGAGGAGATGAATTTTCGTAAGCACCGTTTTTATTTTTTTTGTTGTTTTTGACAGACAAACCCAAACCAACAAAAAGCAAATTTGTAGAGTTTGGTAGCTCAACTTAAACGGTAGATTAGTCCAGAGAATTCGCAAGGAATTAAGCAGACAAAAGTGCTGATAATATGGAAGAGAATAAAACAAATAGGCGGATGGGTGGGATGAAAGATGACAGACAACCCGAGCAGACGTTAGAGTCAGGATAGTTGAATGGATGGTTGGTTGGTGAGTTTGGTTTAGTTCCGGTTATCAATAAAAGAAAATTGCTGCATACACATAAATATGGAAAACTAAAAAAACAAAAAAAACGTTTTTTTTTTTTTTGGTTTTTTTTTTGGTCTTTAATTCTTTCTTTCTTCCATGGTGGAAAAAGAACAGGATTCAAGGGACGACAACGACGACAACAAATTGAATCATCGAATTATTTGATAACTATCAGTTAACTTAAATATTCTTTAATGTCCATCGTTTTTTTATTTTTCAATTTATTTTATTTTTTTTAGACATTTTCAAGAAATTTAGGAGATTTGGTTTGGTTCTTTTTTTCTGAAATAAAATTTATCTCATCTCATCTCATATCGTTATCGTACCAGGCATTTTTATCACAGAGTACAAATTCACCACTCTCGAGTTATTTTTGCGATTTTACAACAGAAGTCCAATAGATAATTTGCAAAGTCAAGCAACCGTTATTCAACGATCATTCCATCAATCATCTCACTATTCAAAATACACCAGTTTGCTTTTTCAATCGACAGTTCAGTTTAGCTCAACTCAGTTTGAATCTATTGCAGTATATCTCACATTTTTTCTTTTTTTTTTTTTATTTTTCTTTCAAATTCAGCTCAAATCTGAATCTATTCACTGGACGCATTTAGAGTCATAATATAACATCATTCCCGGCTGATATCAGTTATTCAAACAAATTTCTTTCTCTCTCTCTTCCTTTCTTTCTTTTTACTTTCTTATTTTTTCCTTTCCTCTTTTCCACCAACTTTTTTTTTCCCAATTAAACCTTTCGTTCTTTATTCCAGCTTCAGCACTCGAAAGCCAAATCAGGAAACCAATTCACATACTCCAGCCCATAACGCGACAAGATCTTCAGACTTTGAAACACAGACAGTAGGAGTAACAGACAACATCTGTCCAACTATTTTATCTTCCCGAATATTTTCTCTTGGAACGTTTGTATCTATTTACACAGTCGCTTATAACTGACATTTGATTTTCATTTTGATTTTATCTTTTCTGATCTTACCGGACAAGGAAAACAAGCTCTCTCTTCAAAAAGAAAACTAGGAAGAAACAAGAAAAAAAAAACTATAAAAGAAAAAAACTTTGGAACAAAAAAGTTATTTCAGATAATTTCTCTTCTTTTGGCAATAAAAGCGATAGATCTCTTATATCCTTATTCCTGTCCCTTCCTTCATCTAGCAAAAAAAAAAAAAATAATTATTAGTTTGATATATTTATCAATTCTTGGAAACTACTTCTATCATTCAGATCACGAAAAAAAAACCAAAATCTTGTTCTACCTGTGATTTCTTTACCTTACTTCTTTGATATTTCACTCCGAATACAGAACAACAATGTATAATTCTCATCCGTCACAGCAACAACCCCATACGGCAACCACACAACTCCCCAAATTCAAGGGAATCTTCAGTCCCGAGAACTTCAATTTCTACGACACGACAAGTCCGCAACCTAACACGCCTACAAGCATACCCATCTCCCACGTCCATCCTGCCCATCAGCAGCAGCAACACCATCAGCAACATCAGCAACATCAACAGCACCAGCAACATCAGCACCAGCAACAACATCACCAACACCAACTCTCCCATCAACAAGCCCACCAACTCCCACTTCTTTCATCACACCTTCCACCTCCCCCCTCCAGCACACCGTATTCCCCACCACCTTCCAAAGATGCCAAACCCGGCGGATTGCCGCATCGCGTCCTCAAAAAACCGCCCAAAGCCAAGTTCACAGCCGAAGACGACGACCTGCTGTTGGAGCTCAAGGAGGTCCGCAAACTTACGTGGAAACAGATTGCCCAACATTTTGAGGGCCGCACTGCCGGTGCTCTCCAAGTAAGGTATTGCACGAAACTGAAATCTCGGGCTGTCGATTGGGAAGAGGAGGATATTCAGGCACTGCAGGAGGCTCTTATGGATTACGAGTCTGAGAAATGGGTCATTGTTAGTCAAAAGATGGGAAGCAAGTTTACAGCGAGTGTTTGTCGCGAAAAATTCAATGAACTGAGAGAGAATGGTCATTTGCATATGCAACAGCATTAATAGTTATGAAAGAAAAAAAAAATTGTTTGTTTGATTGTTTGTTTGTCGTTGTCGTTGTCGTTGTTTCTTCTACTTTCATCCCTCTAGCGCGTACGCGTTTTTTGTGCTCCATTTTCTTTATTTCTTCCTTATTCTCTATATATCTTTCTTATTCTCCTTCTTCTTCTTCTTCTTTTTTGGTCTTACGTTCGGGAAGTTCTTCTTTATTCTGTTTTATTTCTTTTGGTTCGTCAAGTTATTTTCTCGGATGTTCACTTATGAGGTTTATGTTTAGCTTATGTCGTTGTTGTTTAGTGTTTGTGTATAAAATTTTTACTTTGTTTAGATAGACGTAGTTAGTATATATTGTCAGTATACGTGATATGATAATGGATTGCTTTTTATTCTTTGACCTGTAAAATAGCCCGTATGACACATAATTTATCATTTTTTCATACTGTACAAGCTCTCTGCTCTCTCTATTCCACTCTTTTCGAGTATTTGTAATATTGTAAGTTGTAAGCGACTGAGCTAATTAGAAAATCTTCAGATGTCACTGCAAAATTCGTTATCTTCGTACTGCACGGTATTTTTACTGTCAAGCTTTTTTTTTTGTTTTCGAATAAAAAAACTGGTACTTATTTCACTGCCACGGTTATTTAATTGTAAGCACATAAATACTTCCTTATTCTCCTATCCCCACTAACCCCATCTAAGCGCATCTGTCATTCTGGAGACTACGTATGCTCAACTATGTATTGTATTGTGAATTAGTATAGTATTAACACAAAAACAAATTTTGCATTTCCAGTTTAGTTTCTTTCACGTTAGATCCAACTTCTTTATTCAAAGGATGAGCTTTGCTCCAAATTAACTCGAATGAGCATTTATTGCTTCATTTATATATACACAATCTTTGGCAACCTTCGTTTTGGTCGAATTAATAATGGCTTCAACTCTCATATGTACACAAACAAAAAAAATATCACGACAGCTTTAGACTCCACCAACATTCCAGCTTAAGCAGAAGAAGGAGGTATTTGAGGACGTTCTTGATTTCCAGCCTCAGAACCAGCATCAAGTTCTGCCTTTCTAGCAATCTCCTCAGCCTGTAGCTTCTTAGCCTGCTTAACCAACTTCTTCCACTTCTTACTAGACTCCTTCAGTTTCTTGCCTGATGCATCAACAATTCTAATATTGGTTCCCACAAAGTCTTCCTCCTTCAAATAAATCGCATCGGGTTCTTTCTCGTTAAACTCTCTACCAACCACATGTTTGTTTAGGTACGACCTGACGGCTTCCGTACTATTCATCTCTGCCAGTTTACTATCAGGGATTGCAACATTTAATGCCTTCATTACACTCTTCAGGCTCTCAAGTCTCACTTGCAAATCTTCAAACTCCTTTCCTTCTAGTGCTGCATCGATTGCGCTGACTGTCAGATCTGGTTTCACTGTTGATATCGGAAACGCATCAATCTTAAAAGTTTTTCGTTCTAACCACGGCTCCCTAGATGGTCCTTTGATAAGTTCGATTTTTTGCTGGTACACTTCATCTTCTTTTTCCTTCTCACTCTCGAATTCCTGATGTGTTTTTTTGTTACGGGAAGCGAAAAGGCTCTTGAAATCGGGGATTTTAAAAGATGCAATAGAAGTTGTATGGAGACTTCGTTGAGATCGTGACACGGCACGTAAAAGATTCACTCGTTGCATTGTTTCTATAGCTACTCCGTAGGTAAAAAAATTCAGAACCTTCGTCAGTAGATTGTTTGCTAGAACGTAGGAAGTCTGAAAAAAATTATTAGTAGAGTGAAAAATTTCTTTGATTGGTTGGTATATATCACGTGATATAAACAGCTAGATATGCTTAGTATTTATGTTATATTATTTATGTCTCAAGCTCTAAAATAGTAATCTGTAATTCCAATTTATGACTACCATCATTGTGTCATGGTTCCTTTTTAGTACTAAAAACCGCCGTCCGCGAACTGAGATCTAGAGTTTCGTTTCCTAAAGAAAAAACTGTTTACAGCCACTAAGATACGTGTATATACGCATGGTACTAGTAAGACTGGCTAGATAGTTATTGTCACCTGGGGAATGCTTATTTGTTCTTTCGTGAGAACTGATACATAAAATCAATTGAACGCTAGTAAAAGTTGCGTATGGTTGCATTGGTTTCAGGAATTGCAAAAACAATCCAGCTCAAGTGCGAGAATTACTTACACGTACTGTACGAGCTGCAATAGACTGGCTGGGTATGCAAAATGGACTGGTGGGCTATGAGGAAGCTCATATGACAGGATGGACATTTTGTTGAGTCTTCGCGCAAATCACTCGTAACACATGTCCAAAAACTGCTTTACGCGTCGTGGAAGCACAGTTGTAACTTACCAATGTTTCTTTGAACAATGAAAATAATATTTCGGTTATTTGAACCATATTCTACGCACAGTAACGGGTGCAAACTGGGTTTATTTATTGCAATACTAATATTTTATTGGAAATGCTACGGCCTCCGAGGGAACTGTTCTTTTTCCTTCTTTTTCCTTTCACATTGCTGGGTGAATAGATCAGATTTATTCTCGTCAGGCTGGTCGGGTTAATTAATGTATAACGTTTTAGAAACTTCGCAAATGCATAACCAATAATATGAACTCATACCTGCAAGCATAGTCCAACCGTCAAAACTGCTTTGATGTGGTTTATCAAAACCCCAGGCTATAAGAGCATCTACCCGTTGTACCTTTTCTACAGGTTTCCTTCTTTTACTCTTATCAGTCTCTATTTCCAAGGTTAAGGTTTTTTAGGGGCTTTTCCAACGACATTGAGATTCTACCAAGTCACAATGCACATTTTGTAAAGCTCAAGCTCCAATTGGAAATCAGTCTATTAGGGTTACTGCTCTTACCCGGGGGTTTTGGAAGAAAATAGAAATTGACATTTCAACCATCCACAAATTTCTTCCTTTCCTTTTCCACCACACATCAGTGCTTTTTGTAAGTGTTACTGCCCTTTAAACTGAACTAAACGATTAAAATTTGAAAGTTTTGGTTGGTTATTTACTTAAATGATGACTTTTTGCTGTGCACCAGTCCTAGAGATTATTTGTTCTTCTCTTCTATGAGGATTCGGGATCACCCCCTATGCATAACTGACACCTTTCCAAAACTTTTCTCTGAATTTTCATGCGTTTTGTTTGCAATTTGTGAAGACATACAACTAACTTGGAAGTAGGTGTATTGATATAGACTATGAACTTAAGGCAACTTTATGTATAAAAATAAAAGAGCTAATCATAAATAAATGGGCCCTTTGTGGGGATTTAACATAAAATTGTTTCCTTAGTAAAGATCATTGAACGTATATGGACCAGGTCGTGAAAATATTAGACGGGTTTGTAAAGTTTCGAGCGCACTCATTTGTTCACCCAGTCCAAAATTTCCATCCCATTTGCCCAGGTTCCAGTCCATTCCACAGGTATGTCCGTCACTTCCTCCAGTGCATGATTCCAATATTCCTGGTGTAGTGGTCTCAAGCTTAGCCATGATCTCGTCCCTAAGAGAAGGCATGTACATAGCTGTAATTCCTAAGAATCGAGCGAATATCCCTTTGAAGGTTCGTTGGTCAACGTTGCATTTCTTGCTAGGCTCGCAAGTACCTTCAGTCAAAACTTTGTCGTCATTGAAGAAAACACGGGAACCTTCGAACAAATGTTCCGCTCGATTGTACCATTCTTGGTCCCCAGTAACATTGTACATGACAGCACTACCTGAAAGAAACAGGCCGGCGTTGTAGGTCCATCGCTGTCTTGAAATTTCAGTGCACTCACCATCGATTTTGGCACCATCAAGAACTCTCCAATCATCGTCTTGCGTCTCAATCAGTTTCTGATTGACCATCCACTCAAAAATCCTGCTTGCCCATTGGGCATACGCATCATTCCCGGTGAAGCGCGCCAATCGTGCCGCTAAGTTGAAAAGGCAGCCATTGGCGACTGAGTTCTTATAGTCATAACCATGATTCCAAGTATAAATCTGCCATCTTAAACCACCATTACAGTGCTCAGGGTCCCAACGTTCGGCCATGTCTTTGAATACTGATTGGGCTAATTCAATCCATTCGGGGGCATCTTCTTCGCTCGAGATACCTTCAAAGGTACCGCCATCGACGGAGACATATTTAGGGAAGTTTTTCTCGGCTGCTGCCATAACAGCAAGTCCCCAAAATCCTTGATCGTCGTTACCCTCAGTCATATTTTGGCTTTCAGGCATAAAATCTCGGCTGTTGCCCATTTGGTGAACAAAACTTTTCCAGAGTTCACCGTTGTGGGTATCGTCACCGGTATAGTACCAGTAGTCCAGAAGGGCACCCCAAGCTGCTCCAGCTTCCCACCAGTAATAGGGATGGGAGAACATGCCGATGTCTGAATCGGCGTTGTTCCCAGTATAATAATCCATGACTCCATTTGCGATCATGGAAAGGCCAGATTTGACGGATGATGGATCGTTAAAATCCATATCCAAGGCTGCTGAAGACTTTATAAGAAGAGTGAAGGTGGCAAGTTGTACTAAAGGTAAACGCATTTTGCAAATATTCAATGACGATTGCAAGATATAATAGTTTTTTTTGTGAGAATAGAGATTTAGAGACTAATATATCAATAAATGAGCGTAGAAGTTGGTTAGCGACTGTGAAAACTGTAGGACCCCAAAGAGATGATATAGCAGAAACCCAGCGAGATTAGCATGTGTATTTAAATTGTCTTTTAATATATATATTAAAGAGTGGCTACTTCTTTTTGATGTAAAAATGTATCAAAATGAAGGACTCACATTAGAAGATTGTTAATGCTTGTTTGTGAGTTGGACAGCATCTTCACCATACAGATTATATATCTCCAATTATGTGTACATTTAGTTTGGTCTGTATTAATATAAGCATAATTTGTGAAATGCATTTTATATCCACTATAGGAACTCATCGTCTTATCAAAGTTACCATGTAGCGGCCGTTTGAAGTCAATTAAATTAACTAATATAAGAAAAGCGTTGATAACATTTAGGAACGATAAAACAACTTGAACTTGTTTTACTCTCAGTCTCATGAAAATCATAATCAAGTATGTATGCGTTTGTCTCATTTGTGAAGAGAGTGTGTGAAATATAAATAGCATATATTACAGGTATATTGAATTTTTTGTCAATATTGATACAAATAGATGAAAATTATCACAGTTTAGTCTTATGTCGCTTATTTCATAGCAATAAACGGAGAGCATAAAAGCTATGCAAACAAATAGTCAAAATTAATTGTTAATTTATTCCAGACATTTATGCGGGGTGACACAATGATGGACAATGTTAAATAGCTATGTTCTTCTGTATCTTTGAAGAAGACGTAAACCTTCTAGTACTAGTAGTAACATTTTGAGGTAAAGAAACCTGATTATAGCTTTTGAGGCGAGATCAACACAAAATAAATAAGCACCGCATAAAGGTTTAGTACCCAATAGACATTTAAGCATTATAAAAATCATTTAAAGCTACTGTATTCAAAGATGGATCTATGACTTATGAATGCTGAGCTCATGACAATTGAGTTCCCTGGATAATTTCTGAATACTAGCTGAGTTTATATCCAGCCTAAATAAAATAAAGGAAACAACTTTGATATATCCATTTTATCATAATTTGCCCGTTTAGCGCCTTTTGTGGAAAAATAAGATCTATAAATCAACATATATTTGATAACTAATACACGATGGTAATAGTTTGCGAGTAAAGATCTATGATAATCAGTGTATAACGGTTTAATAAAGGCTGATTTTGCGTTCATTTTTTTGATTGACAGTTCTTAACTGATATTGCAACCCCACAGACAGATTTTCAAAAGCATGGCCTCCAAAACTATTCAAACTAAGCTGTAGGATTAACTCAACTGCATAGTTTATTTGTCAACGTGGTGTCCACAATTTTGAGTCCAGGCAACTTATCACGAGTCTGTCAGTCCCAAATTCACACTGTCAAATCTTTTAAGCCAATGTGTTATAAGCTGCTAGAACCCTTGGACCTGCTTTCATTTCGGTATGAGGCAGTTGTTAGAGCCTCAACCCTAATTGTGGAGCGTTGTGAACGAGACCTAAACCCCTAGTAGAATGTTGCAGTAGTATCGCACGTATACTACGAAACTTGGAACTGAAATGGGAATCTGGGGTAGTCAAATCAAGAGGATAACTCGGTGTTTGGAAACCTGGCAATGCCCGCAAAAGGCAGGTTCGGAAATGCCGACCAAAATCTGCCTTGGAATTCTACCGTAGATGGTAAATTTAATGGTTACTCTAAAAGCTAAGTTTTGGTATTGTTTGATTTCATATAAGCAAGTCTTAGATTCCAATTCTGAGCTTAAACAACCCTGTTGATTTTGGCCATGTCGCTGGTACTACATCTAACTCAAGTTTGAGTAATGCACAGCGCAGTGCGTACACTAATAAGTAGTAATAACTAATCACAATCGGTTATGCTGCTCTACTTGGATCATATTCTCATAGTGCTTCTTTTCAACGTTTGATCTTCATTTTGACTGTGTTTTTTTTGTTCGTTTGTCCTCTGTTTTTAGCTGCTATCTTGCTTTTTCAGAAATAAAGAAAAACACGCGATGAACCTTATTAACACTAAACCAAATTTATACACATGAAGCCTCCCCACATGTAGTCATCATGCTACCCTTGAAGGCTTTGCAATCCATAAAGTTGGTTTTCTTTCAAAAAATTGCGAGGCAACTCTTAACTGATTTGTTGGTGTCGGGTTTTCAATCCGACATGTTATCTCAACAGCACTGCTCATCGGCTGTGCGATCCGAAATATATACACAGTATACATACACAACTACACAAAAGACTCTGTTACCGCGGCTAGTAATCAGCTACTTCGCTATGGGCCATGGGATCATTTTGCAGTGCTAGTGGAGATGATTTTATTGAGCAAGATACTAGTGCTCAACAAAAGTTGGGGTTGCTAACCACAACGCTAGCGCCGCTCAACCGTTACCTTATCGTTTAGAAATATTTCTCATTAAAACAAAAGCTGAAGGGGTTGGTTTAGAAGAAGATGATCATGTACCAAAATTGGGGATTCTGTCGTAGTGTACATAGCACGAATGGGGGTGGTGATATGTGAGAGTTGGTGTTTTTTGATCCAGAAATCAAATGCTGAAGCACCCGTGAGAAATGCAATGTCTGCACTCTTTCATAAAATGAAGAAGCTTGACGGGTTCTTGCCTTGGTCTTTAGTATTAAGTGTCGCTTATTGCAGTAAAAGCAAAACCCATCATTTCGCGTCAACACTGATCTTTTAGCTGCTTTTGACGAGTGAATTACGAGTAGCAAAGTACACATTCTGTAGTTGGCTACAACATGCCAAAATCAATAACTACGCAATCTATACACCTTAAATTGAATTCAGAAGGTTCTGCTTAGCTTTTACGCAGTACTAAAGGTACGAATTATTGGCTGCAAATCATCTGCAAGTTTTATATACAGTCGTTTATTTATCGGCCGTACCAAACTACTAAAGCTTCTGTGTTTTTGGCCCAAAATTAATTCGCTTTGTAGGGCAGTATATTAAATTTTGGAAGTCTCTCTCGTATAAAATCTTTTTGAATGAATTTGTGAAATTTCAAACGGCTTCAAAAAAGATCACAAAGACAATCGTAACCAAAGGAAAGTCAATAAAATAAACATGACTTATGAACCACGTCAATGTAATTGTTCACTAGCTTCAACTTTAGAGAAGCTTATGCGTTATGAGAAAAAATTCTAATAGAAAAATTGTGCAGCTTTTTTTTTCACTCTACTGGTAAATGTTCAATAGTTAATACGGTCAAACATACTTAGTTACATCTGACAACCATTTGCCAACAATTAGATCACTATCAGAGTAGAGTGGATGTATGAAACAAACAAGTAGAAATAGATCTCACCATTAAGTGTTTGATTTTTGAGTGCATGCCAAATTTTGATACCGGTAAATGATAAGTTGTTCATAGTAGTACAAATAACCACGATGAGTGATAGAGATTGTAAACACATAACAGAAGGCTATTCCAAAATTGTTCACTAACTATGAAATAGTCTAATATATATGGGGGGTTTTTATATTTGAAAGTGAAAAGATCTGTTCTAGCTTGTATTGTGTAGAAGATTGTACACAAAGGTTGGAAGATTTAGAATTGCACATCTCGTGCTCTATCGAAACCAACGTACCCATTGGGAAAATTGTAGTTTTCATTTACATTTGAGCAAGCCCGTCACTGGAGAATATCACAGTGGTTTAACACACTGGTTTTCTAGACCATCCTTGCTGTCATATTTTAACGAAAGTTCGGACAGATCTTTGAGCAAGATATTTGATGAAAGAGTTCATGACAAAACTCTTTCAATTCACATAAAAATGAGACAAAAAACCGATATTGTATTTGAACAGCTTAGTTACTGCAAAAAAAATCGTCTGCAAATTGAAAAATCAAGATCTGACCAATATCAATCGACTCTATTTAAATGAGTGTGAGGCCATTAACTAGCGAAGACTAGCTAGGCTGGAAGCAAGGGTACCCGTTAATCATTGGCTATTTCCACGACCCTGAGAATTGAAAAACTTAACAGAAAGAAACAAATTGCGCCCTTAGTTACTGACTTTATTCCGATCAGTATAAATTGAAACTCAAACACTAGTGCTTCTCTAAGCTAATAACAGAGAGTAGATCTTGTACTAAAATGCATAACTTGTTATATCACACTTCGTGTAAAATATATATCGTACACGCACACTTCCAACCTCCTGAATTTTCAACTTGTATGCTAAAATGAACTCTATAACATTATTTTATTAGCACATGACAGCGCTTTTATTGAATGACAAAAGATAGAATTTGATATTCTAATGTGCTTGTGAAAAATAAGGGGAACGTAGAACTACAATGAATATCAAACTCACATTACTCGCGATTGTAATTTTGAGCCTCCTGGATTTTAGTCTACAGATCAAAATTTGTTTCCACAGAGGTCTTCCATAAGCACAAGACTGCACTATGATTGGACAATATAAGACAGCATTTCGAAGGGTATGTTCCGTTCATGAAAAATAAGGGGGACCCATATCTACAAATAAATCACGACGTACTGTACAGTACACTACTGGCTGTCATAACTGGAGGATATGCTACTGGTGTCTTGAAATTTTAATAACAAATTTTAATAGCTATAAATTATATCATGGGTAATTTGAGTTTATAATACAGTAAATTCAGTATGGCCTATTTATTTAGAACTACGTAATTTACAGTCCAAATGAAAAATCAAGTGTAGAACTATCAAAACGAATTGCACAAATAGTTGTATTATCTTACACTGGGTGTGATTGATTTAGTTCAAAATTCTTCACACTATGACTTGTTAACTAATTGATATAGGTTCAATGGTAAAATTGATATAATATAAAGCTTTGTAACAACAGGTATGATAACCTTCAGCTAACATTGAAGTTTTCCAAAGTCTCTGAAAGCACTAGGGGTTCTATGCTTGATCCTTGGTAAAAATTTAACCAATGGCTTCATTTACCATCAATTTTCATCACAAATTATTTGAAAATTATCATAGTACGACATTTAATGTTATTAGTTCTCAAGAAACGGTTTAGTGAGCTATTAGTGAACATTATCATAATCAATTTAAACTGTGTATATAATGTATTGTATGATACAAGCAGCTTTCAATAATCTAGAACTACTTATCATTGGCGCAGTTATAAGTAACAAACAATTATACCCAATGGTACAATAAACTATAACCTCTATTGTTTCAAGGCAAGAGGTTCCAAGCTGTGACAGTTGAATGGCTGGTACAATTATTTTTGCATGTTTAGTTTGAACTCTAGAAACAAATTGGGAACATTCTTCTATTGTTAGTACTCAAAGATTTGCAAGTGTCGAATCATCATTTATGTTTCCAACATGTTAGCACGAATTTCAGTTGAAAATTCTATAAAAACATTAATCTGTCTTTAGTATTCCGGAAAAAATTTACTAGTTCAGCGGCATTCCGTATCTTTCGGAAACGGCTGCTACTTCAGCTTTATCTGGAGGCAGAAAGTTTACTTATGTGATATGCAATACAGCTAATATATTGGCTTGTAAGCATGAGCTAGTACAGTTATCGGTAATACAGAATACTTAAAGTCGTTCAATGTATAAAAACTATAAATTATCATGACCACGAGTTGCAATTTTGACCCTTTTACAAAGAAATACGTTTTGTATTGAGTATTCTGTACTTAATTTGTTGCAACAAAGTAAAAACTTGGAGCAGCCAATACTCTAGTCTACTCAGAACAAAGTGATGAATCCGGGGATTTACACTTTTTAGACATACTATATCCATAATTGTTTATCCCAACTAATTTCATTGAAGCGTACGTAATGTACATAGATTTGTGCCCACTGCTACATCTTTGATCTTTGTGAGGATTTACCGGGTTTACATATTTACAGGGAAATCTAATGAGTAGTTGTTCTGTACACAAACATTCTTTGAAAGTAATATGGGCTGATACTCGTCTTTCTTGGATAACAGTTCAAAGCTTTGTCTGTACTTACTGGACGATCATGCAAAACCTCGTGTTGGGAAACGCATTTACGTTGCAATACACTAGGTTGATATGATTTTAGACTGGTTCAGCGCCAGGGTTATCCGGTTTAGCGGTAAATGCATTCATCCTTGATCTGCCAATCTACTCTAGCATGACTAATGGCAAATCGTTGAACAAACTGCAACCATCTTCTTGGTTAATGAGACTACAATGCTACATGCAAAATATCAACAAACCTCTGTCTAAACTCGATATCAGCGATGTACTGTACTGTAAATAAGCAGTGAAATCTAAACCATGGCTGAAAGACAAACGTAAATGATTTTTTCGTTAATATCGCATTGCTTATAGCTTTACCAAAAAAAATTGACCAAATTTTTACGAAAAATACAGGATAACAAGTTTTATCGAGACTAAAATGAGCTGGAAAATCATTCTATTTTAACGAGTGATAATTCTATAAGCCAGTGAATTATTGAAATAACTATTCAAGTTCGTTCATACTCAGCTACTCAATAATATGTTTTACCTAGTCTAATTGCTTTTAGCACACATGAAAAATAAAGCATTGATTGCTGTAACTTATACTATTACTAACATGTCTCATACAGGAGCGTAGTAGAGGGGTTTTCCTAAAAATTAACTGGTTTCCAGGGACGCACCGGCAATATTTCAAGTTTGAGAGTCTCGAAATTGTTTACCATACGAACCTATATCATCAAGTCATATCTTGCTCTGAATTTAACACAAACCTCAAAAAAGCTTTCGCACTGTTTACTTCCAATGCGCTCAAAATCTGATAACTGGCTAGATTGATATCATGGGGAAAATGTACAATTTGCTGTTCGATCTATATAAAATAAAACGGATGTTACTTGTGTTATAGCAGTTTGTAATAACCATAGATTGATCATATATTGGAATGCAAGTCTATTCCCCAGAAATTGTATTCTTTGCTCGCAAAGGCCGGCAATTTTTAATAGAAAGCTATATTTTTAGTCTTAGAGGGATTCTATAACAGCCTGAGCTTAAAGTGCCTACATCCATTTAGTAAACAAGAGTTTTATAAGTTTCACATATACATACTCACTGCACAATTGATTCGGCGTCTAAGCTATATGAAGCATCTTTTTTCGATATTAAAACTAGTCGATTTCACACATAATTAACCTGCTTTTCCCGCTTTTCCTGCTTCAGCAGCTGTTGCTGGCAATATTATTTGTACATTGACCTCTATACATACGCTTCATCACTTTTTCCTGGTAAGTCCTGTTTAGTGGGCTCGCCTAATTTATATATTTGCATATCTAATATTATCTATAGTATGATCGTATCGTACCCAAGTGGAACTTACTATAAGATTTTGATAATAGTCTACAGACCCTACTCAAAAATGTCTCTCTATGCAGAGTCAACTAGAGCTTTACCGCTCCACTCGCCGTAAGGCAATCCCTATTGGCTTCTTTCCCTCCGCTTATTGATATACTTAAGTTCAGCGGGCAACCCTATCTCATCTGAGGTTTAAATAGTTGATGGTGTTTAACCAAACGTGTTTGATTCATTCATTTAAAGTAAACAAAAATGTAATTCCAAGAAAGAAACAACACTCAAACAGATATACCTTTTGGTATTCGATTTTCAATGCCTAATCAATAGTAATCAGCTTCAAAGGATGTGGTAATAATCAAACAATTGAAGCTTGTAGAAAGCATTTTGTAACCAATCAGAATACTTCGTTCAGAGCATAAAACCTCTCCTTTTTGTTAGCTTTTTTACGTACTGTGCGTATTTATAAGCCACTTTGATCTAAACAAAATTTATGTCTTACTCAAATATACGAATTTTAATAGAAATCTTTGCCAACTTTTGTTTGCTCAACAATACTAACAGTAACTACGTCGACCTACTGTGCTTGTAATAGTCTGGTACTTACTACATACTACATAAAGAATCAATAACAAAACCTAAGACTTGTGACTTGTTATATATGACTAGTGACTCGTGAGTAGCCCAAAAACAAAGAGTGCCCTAGCCTCATGGTCTAAATTTGTATTAGAAACTCGTTTGCTATTTCACTTAGTCCAAAATCCCTAAAACTTTCGGCTTTGGGATTTTTAGATTGGGTAGTCAAACTTTTCTACTTCCTTCCTTTACTTTACTTACAAAAAACAATTTATATATAAATTTTGAAATCAGTTGCAATGGCCGATAATAATTCTCGTAAAGATTCGGAGCTGATGAAGCAGATAGCTACCTTAGCTGGTATGAATAATCAACGATGCACTATGACACGATATGTATACTAATTTATCAATTCTTGTAGGAAAAATCAATCAACACAAAAATCAAACGACAAATGGATTTCAAACTACAGGTCTTTCTAGAGGCGTTGCGAGAGGGGGATACTCGTACAAACAGGCTAATAGAACTCATCCGTATAGGTCTTTGAGCTACTCACCGAAACCCTTCAATAATAGATATGTGGCCAACCCGAAACAAGTTACGATAAACGGCACTTCTTATGAATCGACAGCTAGTGGCAACAAGCTAGTGAAGCTTCCAGGTATGATTACAAGTTTTTCTATATCGACTAATTGAAAGTCGATTTTTGCAAACTCGCCATTCGATTATCTCTGTGGATTTTTTCGCGTTCCATTGTTTTTTTGTTTTTATTTTTTTCTGATCAGCAAGACATTAACCAGTTCAACACCATGCAATTAACTTTTGTTTAGATCAAAAACCAAACTCAACCCCAAATGAAACTATTTTAGATGGCGTAACATATATTAGAAGCAAATCAGGCAATCTCGTTAAAAAAGACATCGCTGAGAAGAATGCAGAAAGGAAAATTGAAAGGTACAGTGGAAACTGTCCAACCTTTACGAAAACCGGCAAATGTCCTAGAGGGGTTGCATGCAAGTTTGGGAAACACGATAAGAATCACGTTGCTCTTTGTAAACGTTTTATCGCAGGCAACTGCACTAAACCTTTCTGTTCATTAAGCCATTATTCAACTCCTTACAATGCGCCTACTTGTATATATTATCTCAACGACAACTGTACTAACGATAAATGTACATTTTCGCACATCAAGCCTTTCCACCCTGGAATTTGTCACGAATTTTCTAACACAGGGTATTGTGAGAAAGGCGGCATATGTGGGAAACTACATAGTTTTGACTGCCCGGAGTTTTATGAAAAAGGAAAATGTAGCAAACAAAAGTGTTCTTTGAAACACCGAAAAAAACAGAATGAAAAGGAACTGAACGTTCCCACAAGCAACAATACAATAGTAAACACTAAGCAGTTGGCTGAAAGTATGTTTGGTAATTCTGATGATGAAGACATATCTTCAGAGGAAGAGGCAGACGAAGATTCGGTAGACAGTGACGAAAATCCTGTTGATCTGAATAAAGACTATATAGAGATATAATGTAATGATCATTGATTTTACTTTAAAGAAAACTACCTGTTCATGAGCTTTATATATATTATAGGTTTAAAGGCATTTCTTGCAATTCGCAATGGCGCGATTCTCCAAGTCTCGAACCCTGATTTTTTCCTCGTAATTCCATTTATTAAAAATTCTCAACTATGACACATATAACTAATTACATAAACCATAACCAACAATTATAATAATATGGGCTTTAATTCAGTTTCAATCCGCCTTCGAAGTTAATACTCAGTCAAGCTTATCCTTTCGCTCCTAGACCCTTATTATTGCGGCGCTGTGGCTCTTACGAACTCACAGACCGCTCCCAGGCCCAGTTTGGTGTCCAACAATTCCTGTAGGACTAAATTTGGTGAGGCTCTCCTCAGCAGGCCTCTGCTGTGCTCCGTAATAGAGCATTCCGTCAACACATGTCGCGCATTATCTTCCTCACCGCACGCGCACTTATAATCATCCATTGGCACCTTCATCATCCTCAAATATTCGCCGAAGTTCCCGTGACCAGTTCTCAGCTGAACCACCCTACTGAGCACACGTCTCTCAGGCAGTTTCATTATTTCGAATAATGCCGTCCGAACCCTGATATCGGAGGGGATCTCGAACCCTGATATCGGAGGGGGATGTTCAACCCTAACCGTAGCCTTACCAGGCAGCATGCCTTCAAAGTGTCAAGCCCTAAAATTTTCAGATCGCTACGACATCTGTAATCAACAAAAATTGACACATGCTACAGCTGAGATATCGGTCATTCAGTAATGGGGTGAGAAAGAACCTCACGTTACTCTCGAGATGTTCAGATCTATATATAACCCATAATCGGTTGTATTCGCAGAAACCACGAGCAAAAGCTGAAGGCAAAACACTTCCAAAAGAAATTCAAGAACGAATTGAAAATATTCCAATTGAAAATTTCCGAAATTTCTCGATCGTTGCTCACGTTGATCATGGGAAATCAACTTTGAGTGATCGGTTGCTGGAATACACTGGCGTTATCCAAGCAGGATCGAACATGCAAGTTTTGGATAAGTTGGATGTTGAAAGGGAAAGAGGAATCACAGTGAAAGCGCAAACATGTACCATGCTTTACAATCATAAAGGAACAGACTATCTGCTACATTTAGTTGACACTCCTGGTCATGTTGATTTTAGAGCAGAAGTATCACGAAGTTATGCTTCTTGTGGTGGTGCTTTACTTCTTGTCGATGCCAGTCAAGGTGTACAAGCGCAAACAGTGTCAAACTTTTATTTGGCATATAGTCTCGGACTCAAACTAATCCCCGTCATCAACAAAATTGATTTGGACCACGCAGACATAGAAAGGTCCAAAAACCAAATTGAAAGTGCATTTGAATTAGACCGTGATTCTGCAATTTGTATTTCAGCTAAAAAGGGAACGAATATAGACAAAGTACTGCCAGCGGTTGTTGAACAAATACCTCCACCAACTGTCAATTTTAACGCACCGTTTAGAGGCTTGCTGGTAGATTCTTGGTTCGATACTTATTTGGGCGTCGTTCTACTTGTTTATGTTGTTGATGGATCCATCAAGAAAGGTCAAAGAATACATTCAGCACACACAAAAAGAAAATACGAAGCAAAGGATGTTGGAATCATGTACCCCGACAGGTTCTCTACGGGAATGTTAAAAGCTGGACAAGTTGGCTATATAGTTCCAGGGATGAAGAAGAGTTCGGACGCTTTTGTCGGTGATACATTCATGTTGCAAGATAAACTGGTCGAGCCGTTACCTGGTTTCGAAGAGCCTCAACCCATGGTGTTTGTGGGGGCGTTCCCTGCTGAGGGTGTTGAATTCAAAACATTAGAAGACAGTTTGGAGCAACTCACATTAAATGATAGAAGTGTAACAATATCGAAAGAGTCTTCAAGCGCTTTAGGCCAAGGTTGGAGATTAGGTTTTCTAGGCGCTTTGCATGCTTCTGTTTTCCGGGATAGATTGGAAAAAGAACACGGTACATCTATTATTATTACAGCACCGTCCGTACCTTATAAAGTTGTTTGGAAAACGGGTGAAGAAGAAATTATTTCTAATCCGGATGACTTCCCTGATTCTTCTAAAAGCTTTAAAGTTGCTTCTCTTGAGGAGCCAGTCGTCGATGCATTAATAGCAGTTCCTCAAGAGTATGTTGGACATACCATCAAACTGTGTGAAGACAACAGAGGCATTCAAGAAAGCATACAATATTTATCAAATGGTCAGGCTCTTCTCAAATATTGCCTTCCTACAGCAGAACTAGTTGCCGATTTCTTCGGCAAGCTTAAAGGTACTACAAGGGGCTACGGGTCTTTAGATTACGAAGAAGCAGGGTATAGAAAAGCAGATATTGTTAAGATGGAGCTCTTGGTGAACGGCAACGGTGTCGACGCTTTAGCTCAAGTTATGCATAGAAGTCAAGTCCAAGCAAAAGGAAGAATGTGGGTCGAGAATTTCAAAGAGTATGTCAAGAACCAACTTTTTGAGGTTGTGATTCAAGCCAAAGCTGCCGGGAAAATTGTTGCGAGAGAAACTGTTAAAGCTAAAAGAAAAGATGTGTTGGCAAAGCTTCACGCATCTGATATCTCACGAAGAAGTAAGCTTTTGAACAGACAGAAGGAAGGAAAGAAGCTTCTTAGGTCGGTAGGTAGTGTAAAGATTCCTCAAGACGCTTACCAGTCGTTTTTGGCCAAGAGTGGAACGTTTTGAGATACAAATTACTTGTCGTGTAACGTGTATGGGGTACTTTGTGTATATAGTCAATTTGTAAATACATATAAATTAGTTAAGCATCATCTATTTTTAATGATTAATCAATTCTGGAACGTTTTCGATCTTCGCCTTCATCTTCATTAAGTTGCATTTGATTTCGTACAATGTCTTCCATGAAAGCTTGAAGACCGGCTTCAGGGTTGTCACTCTTCATAATTTCCTCAATCTTCTTTCTGTTTTCTTCATTAGCTGGCGTGTCTTCGTCCAATTCAGCTTGGTATTGGACTTTGGGAATAAATTGTGATGTTTCGGCGGAAATGTTAACTGTACCGTCACTTGAAACTTGTTCCAGATAAGCGATGATTTCAGCGTATTCATCTTCATCCTCTTCTTTCATTTTTTGCAAAGGCTATAGACAGTTAGTAATCTATTCCAAAATAATTCCGACTGAGTATACGCACCGTGTTTCCTTCTGAATTCTGGATGCTAGGATTTGCTTTGTAAACTTCCACAAGTAGTCTAGCCATTTTCACGTCTTCAACTGAATGCAATGGAGTATCTCCGTCTTCATCGGTTATATTAACGTTCCCTCCTTTACTGATCAAGTATTCGAATAGTTTTTGATGCCCGTACGATGCCGCCGCGTGAAGTGGTGTGTATCCGTTCGCATCTTTGTCGTTTGGTGTGTTTTTTCCAGACTCTATTGCGTTCTTAACGTATGCCAGGTTGTTGTCCGCCGAGGCGATCCAAATGTTCATAGCAGACATTGTAACTGATCTTGACTAGGAGATTGATGAAAATGTTCAATTCTGCATGGTGGATTTAGCTGATTCACTGGGAGGTTTACATAATCTTTTAAAATTTGCAGCACACACACAGTGCTCCGCTCCCATGTGCTCTGCTTATATTAAAGTTTTTACCACTTCAGCTATGAAGTTCATAATAATATTACAATAACAATTATTATGACACGTAGAGATACAAAAGTTAACAGAATTGTTAGGAAGATAAAGCCGACTGAGATGATAGCAAAAGTGGAGAAGGCCATGTTAAGAAAATTAGTTTAGCCCAAAACTAGCCACAAAATTATTGGATGATACCAGGAGATAACGAGAGCGCTGATGGATAGTTATGCGTCACCTTGTTTAGAGGTTGAAGATACTCGATATGTTTTATTGGGATGCCCAACTACTGAAACTCTGCAGAGAAAGATCAGTAATTTCTTTCCCGCCTGGTCTTGGGTGAAGTCTTGGATACCAAACTCGGCCTTTAAGCCATCTGTGAGCTCGTAGTACTAGACGTGCTGACTAGGCTAGACAAATTGAAACGGCATCTGCTGAACACCCACCACAATGGGAACTAATCTCTATGTGAGTGTGCCTTGTAAAAACGATTGACAATAATATGAGTATAACGCTCTTTGCTTCTGTTTGTTTGAAAATACTGTGTTTTTGAATATATTGAATTTTTAGTGTAATATTTGTTATAAGGCATAATGAAACTTGATTGACATGGAAAAACAATGCTATAGTAGCAGCATGACTATTGAGTTTTCAAGTCCCATCTCATGTAGCATACTCATGTCTAAATAATATCCAACCATCTCATGGAACTGGTTATAGTCAGTTAAGAAACATAACGCTTTGGGAATCAATTCAAAATGAAAAACTGTGCTCTAAAAAATAAGCCAATTGGAATTCCATTTATAATTTGGTACAATTTCATGAATTTGACCTTACTCATCATGAATGAAAGCCACATAGAGCAATTTCTTGAAGCCATGTAAGATTGGAACTTCTGGTTTTTTAGTATGTTTAAAGACAAAATGCCATAAATAACTGTCAAGAAGTGAGGAATTGAAGATATTGAAAAACAATGGAAAACTCCGTATTTGCAATATATCGATACAATACTGTATGACACGCACTCAAAATTAAAATACTGTACGCCACGACAAAAGTTTTTTCCAAAGTTTTTTTTTTGTCGTTGCTAGTATAATCCCCAGTATACATTTTTCAAGGTACCCGACACAAAACAATGAACTAGTATGGCATACCAAACTTTTTTTTTTTACAATTGACATTGTTGACCAATATGAACCGCAGCAGTATTTTTACTTTGAATAGACAAAAATCGTCGGTTCGTATATTCAAATAGTGTGTATTTTTGTTTCTGAATGTATACACATTGATCATAAATATATGAGTCCATTTAGCTTTTTTCGGCACTTGGGAGTCAGAACTGTATATCGATAATATTATAAAAGAAAATGTTTTGCTAAGAATAGCCCCTTTTTAAAAGGTTCACTTAACTCACTGAGCCTTGTTTAGACACCGGAAAAACTAATGATAAAATGTTCTGAAAGTATGAAAACTTTAGGGCTGTTTAGGTTTTGTTATACAAAAATGTTCTTAGGGTTCACCCTGAGCCTTGAGCCAGATGTCAAACGCAATACCGTTGGGTCGGCTGCTACGGCTTCGTTTGTTCTGAGTTCCCTGTAGTGACCAGCTCTTTGCTATAGTCCGTCTTGCCAGTTATGCAATTTTTCAAGTGCAGTGTGCATGTCTTATGAAAAAATTTGTATTTACCTTTTTACAGTTTACTTCACAGGAATGAAAAAAACAATGACTGAGATTTAAAAGGTTTGATTCTTATTTTAAGCTATTGACAGCAGGATATGGAGAACAACTTGCACTGGTAGGAGTGATATACCAAGAATATCTAAGATTCAATTCATCTAGGCGAACTCTCCTTGAATCAGCGGGAAGCATAATACACATATTGGCGGTTAGATATGTTTTTGTTCTGTGTGCTGAATGTTTTATACGCAGGTAAAATTGCAGGACTTATTGCTAGCAAAGCCCCATCATATTGCCAAATGAACTTTACCAATATGATATATGAACTTATACGGTAGGCACCTAGAATCTTTTTGGGTCCCAATATGTACAACCCATTCGCCGGTAGATTCACTGTGCACTCTTAACCTTAACGATCGTAGGCTTTTTAATACGCCCACGTCAAATAACGACAGGTAATTCTTCTTTACAGCATAATATATATTTTAGTTTCGCCAAAATAATATTGAAATCGACAACATATTTGTAGCTCAATTTTATAGCCAAACTAATTCAGTCACAAAATGTTGGAGCGCACAAAACAAAATCTATATATAGACATTGAATTCTAAAAAAGCTCACAGTTTTTATTGACAACAAAAAGTTTTATTGGATGTATTCAGCAAAATAGCCATTTATAAATAATATTAAAAAAATAAATATAAACAAAGCAAAGTAATAAATTAGAATCCACATTGGTTGGGATATTGACGCTCATCGAATGGATAAGGGAAAATTCCAGCAGTGACCAACCTTGTGAAATCCCATTCAAAAGCAGTTTCAGTTTTGTACGTCCAGTACATCCAACCTGCGCCTTGGTCGTAAGCGTCCAGCTGAGCTTCCATATACCTTCTAGCATTTTGAATTTGTTCTTCGGTCCAATAGTTGACATCATTAATATGTTCGCATGATCCGATGTAAGAAGAGCTGCTATCTTCAGTATGGTAGGTGCCATCATATCTTGCACCTCTGCCAACTCCATTAAGCCATTTGGTACAGTCCGTTAAAGCAGATGAAAACTCACCGACAATTCTCCAATGATATTCAGATTGCGTAGCAAATCCGAGTCCACAAGCAAAATTAATATGGTCGTCAACACTGCGCAATAATTCTTCGTTTGAAAAGATTTGATAGTGGTGATGGTCCAAAGTAACGTACCATTCATCAGGAACGCGTAAGAAATCATCCCAGTAGTTCATTTCCATAAAAGCATCATGAATTGTGATCCCCATTTCCTTAGTACCAGCATTTCTAACGATACCATATCCCTCCATATAAAAGTCTTTAATCCTGTTCATGTCAAGGGCAGGTCCCAAAGGTTCATTAAGAAGCTCGATTGAGGTTATAGTGCCTTGGTATTGTGGTTGGCTATATTTATTAGCCAAATACCTAATAACTTCCACAGTGACATTAACGTTGTTGCCATTTTGCCATCCCCAATGGTCTCTCAAACCTGAGTTATCAAATCCGTTTTGTGAGCCTGGAGCCCCATGTAAATCAATCCAGACTTTTAGTCCTAATTCTTTTGCCCATTCAATGGCCTGATCCAGATATTTTTCTTGACCTTGAACGTATGGATCATCATCTAAAAGTTGAAATGCCCAGTATCCGATGGGAATTCTGACATGATTGAATCCGTATTGGGCAATGTTTTCAAAATCTCTTTTTGTGAACCAAGTGGACCAATGCTCTTCTAATCGAGCCTTTGCTTCACCCTTTCCCAACTGTTGAGTATAGTGGTACTCATCGACTGGAGTATTTTCACCAGCAGCTTCGAAAAGTGAAGGGGTGATAAACCTATATGTAAATGTCAATAATTTATAATTCGCTCTGGTATTTGAAGTTTCAAAACAACATTACTTACGGTTCAGTGACAAACCATCCACCTAGATTGATACCTCGGACTTTTATGCTACTATAATCAAATCCTGGATTTGGCTCCTCGCGGCGAGAGCTAGAATTTTTTTCATTAGCACATGTTCCAATTTTTTTTTTAATATTTTAGAGAAATAAAATCAATCACATACAGTACAGGGCTTGTAGAAACGAGTGACAAACAAGCCAAAACACATAGCAGAACCAACATTATGAGAGTCTGGTCTTAACGAAAGTTACTAACAAAAATCAATGAACTGAAAGTAAAGAATGTGCACCACTTGGAAATCAAGATAGTAAATGAAAGTCGAAAGAAAAAAAGGCCGAAGGAGTCTCATTATATATTTATAGTATATGTCAGTTCGGTTTGATTTGACTATCCCAAAGGACTAAAAAAGAAAGTTGTCTCACAAAGGTCTGAACACTTTGGCTTTTCTTGTAGGCAAAGTTTCAACCTTCTTTCCTAATTCTATCCTCGTAATGAACATGTACACGTATCCTGGGTTCTTTAAGATTTTGGTTTTAAGCTCGAGGCTATGAGTAATGTCTAGCAATAAACAATGCCACATTCTCTTGTTATACCCCTGTTTTGCCGACTACTGGAATTCCAGTGTGCTGTACTACATAAGCTAAATGAGTTTGTATTGTGTGAATATCTCTATACTGTACTGTACATAGACGAACTGTATTAGAGAGTTGGATAAATTCTACAGGTCATCAATTTCGGACTCACCGTTGCTTGCAAATTCATCGCGGAGCATTCATTTTCATTTGCAAAACCTAAATACAAAGGCTTTTTGCTTATTCTGTTTCTGCTTATCCAAATGGGACCGGTTCATATTTTGTTGTATAAATCTAAACGTTTTTATATCATACTTTAAAGACTCTAACCAGTAAGCAAAACCAACTCTATATAGGCATTTTATCTGCAGAAGGCGCCTCTAAGTTGAGTCAGAAAGTCTTTCACGCCATGCTATTGCTAAAAGGGTTTACAAAATTATAATGTAGCTGCTAGGTGAGTTATTTTATTCACATAACAATCAATGATGCTATAATTTACCGTACAAGAAAACTATTTCTGAATCTTCATAATATTCACGGAACTAATAATAGAAATTTGTTTATCATAAAATCCGTTCATAACTTTTGATCGGCCAGATACTCTATGCTAATAATTAGAATCTAACAAAATTTTCAATTTTTATTTAAAAAGAAGTTCATTCAATGCACTTACTAAAAAGATTCTTGATGTCATTAATGCTTTACAGTACCTTTGTGCTTACCCTTGCATTAAACAAACAAAAAGTAAAAAAAAAAACACAAAGACATCTTCACATGAATATACTGCTTTCTATATTAATCTGTATTATAAACAAGATATACTCCGAACATTATGACTTACTGCTGTATTAAGATTTTAAACAAATATAGGCAGCAGATCTCTCATACACATAGAGACTTGACTTGCACCGCAATTATTCTTCATCGTCTGTCGAACAATCAGAGTCATCTTCTGTACCGACAATATTACCCACTTCAACTTCATATCCGCTAGTTTCCAATTGAGATTTCAAGGATTCTGTCATAGACGTGTGGCATGCGATAAACACCATAGATGATTCAGGTTTAAATAAATCCAAGAAATATTTCTTGAAACATTCTTTAACTTGTTCAACAGTAACTTTTTCAATATTATTAATGTGGGTCTTGACATAAGATCTTCCACGACCCTTCAGGGCGTAATCCAAGAAATTTGTAGATGCTACCATGGAAGCACTTTCTCCACCAGTAGCTGCACTATGAACCAGTGAGTTTTTAGTGCCTCGCAACAAGTGTTCTTCAATTGGTGTTTTACCTGTTGAATAATCAGTGACTAGATTCTGACACACTTTAATCGCTTCGCCCGAATTTGTACCTCTGTAGATGACGAGCTTCAAAAGTCCCTCCTCTAAGCTAAAGTAAATATTAGCGCCGTAAGCTAGACCAGCTCCACGAACGCCCCTCCAAAAAGGTCCTTCAACAGCTTGCAAAAATTCACAGCAAACTGCTAATGCAGGTATATCCTCATCAAGGAAATTCGTTGGAGCCTTAGATACTACATATACGTAGGATGATTCAGAGGTTCCCATAGGACTGATGACCGCAGAGGTTGAAACTTTTAATCCTTTTTCCGATTTGACATCTTTGATAAACGGAATCAAATTAGGTCCTGTAAGATCGAACCGTTTAGCAAATGGAATCCAAGACTTCACAGGTTCTTCTAATTTAGTGACGTCACCAACAACCAAAACTTTCAAGCTGGATGATCCCACAAAAGATTCGCGTACTTTCAAGAGATTGTCTTGAAGCTGTTTGACACCGCTAGGCGATTCCAATGACTCTTGCAAATGTTTGAAATAGTGTTCAGTCTCAAAAATATCCGTCCCCTTGCGAACTGATCTATCAGAGTAAAGAGTTCTATTCATAGAAGAGCGAACCACCATGCTTCCACTTCGCTTTCTCTCGGGGAGCCCATTCAAATATTTTTCTAAAATGATTTTAAGCCTCTCTTCAGTAAATTGAGTCCTAAATAAAGCATTTTGAAGCCATTCAACTGCAAGTTTGTACTTATCAGCCGTAACTTGGATAGTAAAGGTTAAATAATCATCGAATTGTCCACTAAGACCATAATCTATGTCGTCGTTCAAAGTATCAGTTTTTAGCTTTTTCACAGCTTCTTCGAAACTTAGTTCAGTTCCATCGTCAAGGATTAAAGGCAAAGCGAATAATTCGGTAAAGAAAACATCAGCTAGAGGGAGTAGTTCCTTGTTTAACGCTCGAGTAGACAACAAGACATTAACCGACACAAATTGTGAATCAAAATGTTCGAAATGGAGATCCAGACCAAATCCTTCAGGTGTATCATTGTCAATAATTTTTTGAATTCCATTCATATCAGACTTTTTCGCAGTAGGTCCAGCATGAGCCATTTCAGTTTCAATAAACTTGATTTTCGATACATCCGGGGCCTTGAATCTGGTTAAGACTTCTTCTGGAACTGGTTTGCTGTTTTTTTCCTGAGCTGCGTCAAGCTGCTCTTGCAACTTTCTGAGACCTTCTTCCCCGTACTTTTCTTTGTATTCTTTAGTCCTCTGTTCGTTCTCAGCTTTATGCGTTTCGTATAGTTTTTTAGAGGGCTTTCCGAGGACCGAAACGTGAGGGTTTTCAACAAAATATTTGCGGAGTATTTCAATCCATTGACCTTTAGTCCAGCTCTTTACATTATCGTATTTTTTCAGGTCGGCTGTCCATTTTTGCAAATCGCGACCTTCTAAATCGCCATAAGTAAAGCTTGCAATCGATTGCTCGGCAAAATTATAGGGACTGTTTTCGAGGTTCAAGACAACTTTATTCTTTGATCTCTCAAGAAGTCTATGAAGTTGAGTAATATCAATGTCGTCGTTGGTAGCAACATCTTTGAGAATCTTGTCTACGAGTTGGTCTGCCTCTTCGAGTTTTTCCGTGGGTACACTATAGCCGTTAGTAAAAGTCGTAAAAATCAAAAAATCAACAGAAAAAGACATACCTCGACAAATAAAGAGTGATTCCAATTCTGATATACTTATCAATGTAGTAATCAACACTAGTAGCCAATGGATCTGAAGTTTCAACAAGTGCACTGCTCAATTTACCAATACTCTCTTCGGTCAGATACTTGAGCAAAATCTCCACAGCAAGACAAGCTTCTAAGTCGTGGAGTTCTGGACCAACCCAGCCAATTACGCTCTCACCAGATGTTTCATCCAGTTCTGGAAAGTCGATAATTTTAACTTGACTTTCCTTCAAATATGATTTAGGTTCTGTGTCCACAAAAGGTCTTACATATTTCGACTTTTTCTCTTCAAATGTGTCATCAATAGATCTCATGATATTCATGAACTCATCCTCGTCCACATCTCCAGTAACAATCACACACAAATTTTGAGGGGTGTATCGAGTCTTGTGAAATTCTTTTATTTCCTCATTTGTGAGGACTCTTAGAGCACCCATAAGCCCACCGGTTTCACTTGAATAAGCACTTTCAGTTCCATATAATGTTTTTTGCAGACAATTTTGTAGTCGTGAAGTAGATGTGTTTTCAACTCCTTGCATCTCTGAAAACACAACACCTTTTTCTTCAGCATTTCCGTCAATATGATAGACTTCAGTCAAGCAAGCTTCGTCAGTGAGAGTGGGATTAACCACATGATCAATGTAAACAGGAAGAAGTGTTTTGAATCCTTCCCAGCCTGCAGTTCCGAGTGTGTAAACAGTCTGGTCTACACCTGTCCAAGCGTTTGTGCTAGAAAGCATTTTGTTTCCAAGAGTATCCAAGAGTCCCTTAAAAGGATAGTTTGAAGACCCCATGAATATAAGATGTTCCAAGGTATGAGGAACACCTGAATCATTATGGACTTCAGATGCAACGGCAAAATAACCATTAACAATAGGACTTTTCTGTTGTATTAATGTTGCAGATAATCCAGTTCGATCCGACTTGTAATAATTAATTCGAGACGCGCTGTACTCAATAGGATAGCTATTGACTAGCTTAAAAGGATGTGTAGATGACATTTTTCTTAGTATCAAGTGTGATCTGGATAGTCTATGTGCCACAGTCGTACTAAGAGCCAGGCTGCGATAAGTCAAATGTAGCATGCAATATGAAATTGTTTATAGACCCAAAGGTGTGAAATTTATGAAAAACTAAAACCTAACCTTTTTATATCAGGACTTGAAATTTGGGTACAGTCTAACAGATATTCTGAGGTTTACTACCGTTAAGTTTCACTCAATACAAGACCCTTTCATTCAAAAACCAGATTAGCATAGGCTGGGCTTTATTAGGATAGTAATGGTCAACGGGAAACCTATTGAGCGCCCTCTCAAAAAGTTAACGAACGCAGTTTTGAAGTGTAGTGATACGGTATGTGGATATTTATGTGGATGGTCTAGATCTTTAATTAACAAACCAAATGAAAGGCAGCGGTATATGGGCAATGTGTGTTGAAAAACTATCAAAATACTTCTAAAGACATGTGTTTGAAGGAATTTCTTCAGTACAAAAACTGTGTTCAATCTTCTGTAAGTGTTATGAGAATCTTTTCTAACCCGACGCTAATTAAGATTTCTAGATGGGAAGAAAATGGTGATCGATTACAAGTGAATATTACAATTCTAGACGAATTGATATTTCACGTTAAACTCAAGGATCAATTCAAATTCCATTTGAAATGTTAACAAATCTACTTGGAACACAGCTAGTGCTGTAAATCAAAGGTTCAATACCTGCTGAAGTTATCTTTCCAACACTCCAAGAATTCTTTGTTGTAAGCTACGCTTTACACATAATGCAGGTAGTTCTAATTAGTCAAAGATACAGATGAATGTTTTTACCTACTCAAACTAAGGCACGATAAAAGTATGTAACATAATCTGGAAATGAATTTGTGGAGACGGAATTTTTATAGAAGTCTCACTCAGTGCCACTGGTCTCTAACATGATATTTAGAGGATCAATCACTTGGGTTTGGTGCAGAGAACGCTTTGCGCTTCTTTATGCTCTAAAATTAAATCAAATGTACAATATACAATATATTAAGTTTTTTCTTCAAAGTCATTAGGGCTCAGCCCTAAAGTGACAGTAGGACTAAACTGGAACTGCAAAACTTTTCTGGCTTCTAAGTAAAACTCAAATTTTCCATTTGCAATTTATTCCCTTTTCTCTCTTTCTCTCACTTCTTACTTCGTCGTCTGCAGTTCATCGTTGAGAATTAACTAATAACATCAAAATGGGTCGTATGCACAGTAAAGGAAAGGGTATGTCGTCTTCGGCTACCCCCTACTCTCGCCAAGCTCCTAGCTGGTTCAAGCTCACTCCCGACTCCGTCGTTGAGCAAATCATCAAGTACGCCAGAAAGGGTCTTACTCCTTCTCAAATTGGTGTTCTTCTTCGTGATTCTCACGGTGTCTCCCAAGTCAAGGTTGTCACTGGTAACAAGATTCTCCGTATCTTGAAGTCTAACGGTAAGTTGTTTGCTAATTTTGTTTATTGTTCAACTTGATTTAGGTATATCGTATGAGTGGCTAGGGCTGAAACATGCTCCTCTATAGTCGCGCTTTGAATAGTTCGTTGTTATAGAAGATTGTCCCATACTATTTGTACCTCTGCTTGGTGATATTTTTTATTTATAAAGAATATTTTTGCTGACAGAGTGGCTTTTTAGGTCTTGCTCCTGAGATCCCTGAAGATCTTTACCACCTTATCAAGAAGGCTGTTTCCGTTAGAAAGCACCTTGAGAAGAACAGAAAGGACAAGGACTCTAAGTTCCGTCTTATTTTGATCGAATCTAGAATCCACCGTCTTTCTAGATACTACAAGACCACTTCTGTTCTTCCCCCCACCTGGAAGTACGAATCATCTACTGCTTCTGCCCTTGTTAACTAGAGTGCTTTTGGCAAATTGTGATACTTGTATATTTTAGGTAGATAATGAAAATTATTTATTAAAAGTGTTTGTTTTTTTGAAATTATTCTGGCCTTTGAGTCGAATTTTACACGTTTTATTAAATGTTGCTAATTGTTATACCAAGTTTGCAGGTAAGCTTGTATTCAAGTAGAAATAGTAAAAACATGATGAGATGTTGAGTAATTCTTAAACTTGGTGTAAACACATGAAATTCATTACGCTTTGAGTGACTTTGAGCTTGGAATCAATGGATCATTCGATGTAAAATAATCCAATTGATATCTGTGATTCTTTATCGGTACGAACATGATGGAGTGCAGATTTTTCAATTTTTGATTTTAATAGTTGTGATGCGAACCCTTACCTTTTCTCCCAAATAAAAAATTTCAGATCTTGGAACGCTACACAAAAGATCGGTCCTTGAACATCAACAAAGATAACACTGATCAATACTTCAGCTTTGATGCCAATAATTTTTTACGGTTTTCGCGTACTCTATCTTTCCATTTAACTCGCTAATTGACAACATTTCTGCATCTTCAAAATTACTCAAATGGTGAAATCGGAAGTAGTGAAAAATAGTATAGGAGAAGATGGGCTTTCTCAATGCTTTCACAAGATTAGCACGACAATGTACGTCCCTCTAGCGCCAGTATATACTCTCAACCCGGTATCAGGTATCAAAAGCCAGCATCTAAACCCATTGCTAATGCAATATTTTGCACCCGTGGAAGGTCTCGTTTTATCATATTCCAATGTCAAGCTGCTAGGAAAGGAGGAAGAACTAACCGGAAACGAAAATCAGCCTAAATATGCCAAAGTCATGTACGACAGTCCTTTCGCTTACCTATGGATCTCAGTTGATTTCTTTATTTGGAAACCTCAACCAGGTGATATTTTAGAGGGTGTTATTCACACCCAGTCACCTTCGCATATTGGTCTTTTGATACACGACACATTCAACGGTACCATCAAAAAAGACGGCATTCCAAGCGATTGGACGTTTGAATACTATCAGGCAGATGACGAAGAATATGACGAAGATTCAGCTCTTACCACAGTGGTTGACCAGGCAGTAAACGCTTTGAGCAAAGAAGAAAATGCTATCAAAGAAAAATCCAATTTTCAAGCGCCCAAATCGTTGGGTTATTACTTAGATAACGAGGGACAAAAGGTTGAGGGAAAGATTAGATTTACAGTGAAGGCATTTCACGTATCTTCGCGTTATGTATCAGTTCAAGGTACCCTTGTTGACCCATCGAAAGCTCCTGTGGACTTGACACTAGACAATAAGAAATATACCACCGAGAACACAAGCGCAAATTCAAAGTCGAAACATGTGAAATTCGAGGAAAGCTCTGACGAAAATGAAGAAGAGTCAGGATCTTCCATATCTGAACCTGACAATAAAGAAAAGGCTAAGGTTGAAGCTACAGATGTTACCTTGGACTATGAGGTCGCATCGTCAGATGACAGTGATAGTGATAGCGATAGCGATTAATTGAAGCATATAAACCCTCCATTGTGTAATTAAAAATTATAGATAATACTTGAAGTTTTGTTTGATATCTTTGTAGCACATTGCTATTGTGTCTTTTATGGCTTTACACAATTTTAAGATGTTGACAATTGAAGAATATGTTATTTACTTATTGATATAAAACATATTAATGATAGCTTTGATTAGAAGATTCATAATACTGTAGACGGGTTATTGTGTGAGTTTATTTGACATTAGATAGTGCCTTGTTGAAACATTCGTAAAGTTAACATATAAACTGTAAAGTTCATGTACGAAGGAGTCAAAATTGTATTCTTCAGTATTTAATGTTATACAAAAGTATTGAAGAACAGTATATATGCCATATTCAGTGAATAACCCATAATGTTATAAAGCTTCCCTGGTTTAGTGTGTATGTTTATAAAATTTCCCAATCGAGAATGTTGAACTATTTTATTTTTTGGCACCTAGATAAAAGTACATAAGCTTTCTTTTAGCTCATATCACTTAATGATTTGTTGATTCAATCAATATTAATCGACGCGTTAAACTTCCATCCATTATTCACCAAATGGCTTCGAACTCTTCTTCATACACCAGTACCGACTTCAGCAAATCTACATCTATTTTAACAGAGCATTTAGGCTATGCACCGATAGCGTTGGTAGATGAAGTGATTAATGCCGTGAACGAAATTTTGTACAAATGCGTGAGTGCTATGGAAAAGTTTTTGTTACAGAAGTACAAAGACGAAGACAAGAGGAAAGAAATAGAGCTGGGAACTGCAAAGCTAGAAACCTATCTTGAATCTATAGTAGACAGAGCGTTTGACAAATACGAGCTTTACGTCCTGAGAAATATAATGCTGATACCTGGGGACCTTATACGGAGTGGGTGGATTAGGCTACCACATCATCGAGGAGTAGATTTCACTAGTACAGAAAGTGTTGACCTCAACAATGACATTGTGGAACTGTACGAGCAAATAGCAATTCAAAAACGCGCCAACTCAATGTTGAAAGGGCAATTACGAAGAACCGATAAATTTCTTAGCACGCTAGAACACTATTCAGCGTCTATATCACTAACAGAAGGAATACACGAAAGCACGACAGAGCTCAACGATATAGTGCGGTTCTTAGCTGGAAAAATTCAAGAAATTGCGAGGAAAACAAGAGAGATACAGAATGTGATAAGTGATATTGACCATTTGGGAGAAAAAGACGAGATCTTCGCCAACATTGAACGCGATATGTTTATAGATTCGTTAACTAAAAGGGCGATAAACGAGGCGAATATACCACATAACCCTGTCAACAGTGATTTAAGAAATGTCTCAGAAAGTGAACAGAGAGATGCTGAAGAGCAGATGAGACTGATATTCCAGCAAACTGAGAAGAAGTAATGTTTTATAGGTTCATAAATACACCGTTTTTCAACTGACCATACGGTTCAGGCCCGTTTTACGGGACATTTGTTGATTCTCTCATGTAAAACGGGTGAGCCTTGTCGACTTGTTTTTACTCCTGAGACTAGTACAATCACTAAATTTATTAGTAGTCTATTAATAGAGACTGTTTTAATAACAAGAATAATATCCCTTTGAACGGATTCAAGCTACATCAGATTGTTCTGAAAATGCTACTAAGTCTAGTCTCTAATTCTGATATTGTCAACGATTATAATGAGTCCGTCGATTTCAATCATACATCATGATAATGAATCTTACAATAGCAATTTGATCATACCTCCAAGACTAATATCTAGCCTGACTTACATTTGTATCCGCAGAAGTCGTCACATTTGCAATGCAATTCTTTTTCAAAATATTTCAATTCTATTTTTTTTATGAGTATTCGAGACTGATAGCGTTACCAAACTTAGCGTACAGTTCCTTTTTGAGTCCGCTCATTTCGTTTTCAATATCACTGATCTTTGCTTCAAACTCTTCTATTATTTTTTGGGTTGATTCAGTTGCTTTCTCAAGTCGTTCAACAGCTTGCTCTTGTGGTAAGAATACGAATGAATCGCCGATTTTGTACTGAACCTTTTCATCTTCATCTATCAGTTCAATTTCCATTTGTACATCTGAAAGATACTCTGCTTCTTGCTGGTGCTTCTTGAGTTCATCCTGGAGACGAAGCAGTCTTGAATTCAGCTTTGAGAATGTATTAATCTTCTGTTGATCTTCCCATAACACTTCTGTGTCGTTTTTTTGATTTGGCGGTAACTAAAAAGAGAATAGAGTTAGCACAGACCATCTTGTTTGTCGTAACTGCAAACTTGGAAAACTTGATGCCAACTTACCATCTGCATCTTGAAGATTTGAATCAACAAATTGACGTCTCAATATATACCCTGGTGGTGATTTACTAGTTAAAGTAGTTGGATACTTAATCAAGTTCTACCATTGTGCGAAAAGTCCACCAAATATTCATAAAACATGATCTTTGTGAAGGGTAAGGGCTGTGCGCGAGGAGTTTGTTAATGTCTACCACTCTAGATGTGAAGCGAGGCCCAAGCATAACGATGAATACTGTAAATTTAGACCCTGTAAAAAGGCACATAAGAATTAGGATTGATGTGCTGCAATTTCGCGCCAAAAACAATACCAACTACCGTAGTGGTAGCTATATGTTGACGTGGAATTAAAACGACTCTGGGAGAGCTTGAGAACATTTAGTAGAAAATGAACTTTGGACTGGCTCAATCACGTACTACATATGTGATTACTGAGCCGCTAGAAGCAGACGGTGTTCCCCTCTTGGTAAGTATCTTTTTGTAGATACACCTATGAAATGAGTCAAATATCTACATAAATAGCTTTGAGACAATATTATTGGAAAAATAGTTTTAAAATACTGAAAAAACCTCTGAGCTTAGACTCTAAATAAGTTTAAATACAGTAAGTTCTAAGTAGCAAAATTTACAGGTTTCTTTTATGGCGTTTTATATGGCTAAACCTGCTTATATACAAAATTTGTACAATAATATGACATACCTTATCACGCGCGCTTAGGATTTTCTTTGAACATTATCTCATACTGTACAGGGAAAATTTTTATTCTTTTTACTTTTTAGTGAAAACATAAAATTTTTCTTTTCCTCTAAGACTTGTTCAATAGTTTGTATCCGTTCTTTCCATCCTTTGTTACTCCGTCAGTTTGTTGATTCAATCTCGCAATTTTCAGTTGTTTTTGTCCCTCTAAAAATGTCTTCTTATTCTGCTAGTACTGCCAAAAGACGGGGTTCCGTTGTCCCCCCTCTCGCCGGTGTGGACAAACCAGACAATAACGATTTACCTCAAAAGTGCGACGTTCTTATTTCCGGCACTGGGCTGGTGGAAAGCATTCTCTCGGCCGCTCTTTCATGGCAGGGTTCCAACGTAATTCATATCGACCCTGACAATCATTATGGTGATGCTTCGTCAGTTCTAGGAGTCGAGGAATTAAAAACGTGGGTGGACTCTGTAAATTGTAAGTAATCCACCACCACATCACCAAAATTTATTTTGCATCAAATTGAAATATCTCTGTTACTAACGCGTTAATTTGTATAGCATCGAAAGGTATTTATACTGTTACACACTTTTCATGCAATTGTCTGATTGTCTATGTCTAACTTAGTACCTAGATTCTGTGTTCTCGAAAGCATTACTATACATTCCCCGCCCTTTACCTTCGCGCAAGTACTTTATAGATCTTACACCCAAGATTTTGTTTGCAAAATCAGATCTCTTACCGATTTTAATCAAGTCACGAATTCACAATTATCTCGAGATTAAACCTTTGACTTGTTTCCATACATACGAAAATGATTCTTTCGAGAAAGTACCCGCAACAAAAGAAGATATTTTTACAGATCAAAGTCTTTCGGTTAACACAAAAAGATCACTCATGAAATTCATGAAATTCGTTCTCGACTATGAAAATGCAACCGACATTTGGTCTCCATACAAGTCTCAACCTATTGGCAAATTCTTGAAAGAACAGTTCAAACTTGAACCACAACAAATTACCGAACTTATATATTCAATCGGATTATGTTCAGTTGCAACCACGCCCACTGTTGATGCTCTTGCACGTATCTACAGATATATCACATCTTTCGGTGTCTACGGCAATTTCCCCGCCCTTTACGTTATGTACGGTGGTGCTGGCGAACTTGTTCAAGCCTTTTCCAGATCGGCTGCTGTTGCAGGATGCGTTTTCAAGTTAAATACAAGCGTCACCGACTACGACAGCGAATCAAAAATTGCGACTCTTTCTGACGGTGGAAAAGTTCAAGTTTCTGAGAAAGTTGTCTTTTCCTCTAAAGATGCTCTCAAGAATCCAAAACTCAAGGACACTGCGGCTTCACACAATAAATCTGAGGTAACTCGACTGGTCGCTATTGTTTCAAAAGACTGTAAAGAATGGTTCGCTGAAAATGAGCAAGCCGCTGTTATTGCTTTCCCCCCTGGGTCTTTACCTAGCGACAATACTCATGCTGTTCACGCTATTATTGTCGGGGGTGGCAGTGGAATGTGCCCTATGGGTCAATCTATTTGGTACTTGTCATCGACCGAGAAGGGTCCCAAAGCTCGGGCAGATCTGGAACACGCACTCAACAAGTTAGAATCTAGCATTCTTAGAGAGTCTATGGAAGATTTCGAGTTTGACAATTTGGGTGAAGGAGACATCTCAGTTAGAGATGGTATGTCCGTTGTATCATCAGTGAAACTTGGACAAAGTTTACAGAACTTTGTTCCTCGTGAGAAACTTCAGTACCTGCTAAAGTTGTGCTACACACAGGCAACATCTCTAATAGACAATTTTGAAGACAATAGTACAGAAGTTCAAATTGTTGCGCCACCGTCTGCAGAAATTTCGTATGATGGTATCGTTGCAAATTCCGTCAGTTTGTACGAGAAGATTGTAGGATCAGACGATGACTTTTTTGACATTGATTTCGAAGACGAAGACGATGAAGATGGGGCAAACACTGGGGCCGAAAACAGGACGAATAATAATAATAATGTACATGACGATGATGACGATGATAGAGCACCAGAATTTGGTGATGATATGGAATTATAACGAATTTTCACGAAATACTGAATGTAAACCTTTTTAATTCAATCTAGTAATAATTTGGTTTCTGGCTGATATATGCATATTTGACATTTTTTCACCCTCTTTTTTATAAAGCTCAATATGCTTTGCAATTGATTTACTTACATATTAGATCTTTTAAATAAACGAATATACAGTCGATAGCTAGATTGCGGGTTTGAAAGAGTGTGTTCGATAAAAACCATTGTTATGGCCTTTTGACTCAGGGTTCTTTGAGCCTGAGACAGTCTCCTTGAGAACACGAAATCAAAAAGATTAGTGATAAGACTCAATCAGTTAAAAGAAAACGGTCCTCTACTGGTCTGTACATAGGTCCGGGGTGTGTGCGTTCCGTTGTATTTGGGTAAGAAACCATGAGCCAAATTTAGGCGTGTAAAATTACAGTACTGTACAGTACAATGTGTAGGGAAATATTGTTTAGCTTTGAGTCGAGGAAGACTTATGATCAAAGTAACATTGCCAGTAATATAAATAGTGACAAAAGCTACTTGATGATTAGGTCTATTCATGTAAGAGCTGCTCACGGTGTTGTATTTGTACGTATTGTACAGGCAGTGAAACTGGCGCACGACAGCGCCATGCAGAGCAATAGCAATTGATTGAGTAAGAAGAAAGTTCTAAAACTCCACAAAAAGGCTAAAAGCCTGCTACAAAAAGAGTGGAGACTTTTGTTTCTGAAAGTCTGGGACAACATCACTCGTGCTAACACTTCAAGACTCAGTCACCACTTGATTGCATATCAATGTTCTTCGTTGTCTCAACTAAGCCTACTCCATCCCCACTGCAGATCCCGAACTTATGAGCGAGATTGTGTAAAGCCTAATTGATTTTGTTTTGTTAAAGAAAATAAATATGGTATGATAAGTTATGTACCTTTCTCTAAGGAGTTTGTTAAATGGCTTGTGGCTGCTCAAGGGGGTCGAGAGAGAGAACACGATCAGGCTCAAGATAGAAGGGGTATTGCTTGTCGTTGAATTCAAGAGCTTTCTCAACAAAGGTCTTTTCAGGCAGCTTTGCGGTATCGATAGAAACGGCGAATCCGGTTAGAACAATGTCGTATTTGTATTTGATTTGCACGCCGAGTGAGGTGAGTTCTTTTTCAACGTTGTTCAAGACGCTATATATATGACAGAGAGAAATGTTAGCGGCTGGCAAGAATAAATGAAAATGAGTATAAGCAAAATGAGTAACTTACGACTTGGGTGTGCTGGACCCTGAGGTGAAAACAACCATGTAGCCGATTTCTATAAAACAATGGCAGTTAGTTTTTAATCAATTGATGTGATAATGGTGGCAATAGTCGAAGGACTTACGTGCTGCAAGCGACACGTTCATCAATGAAAACAAAGTGAAGATAACAGTTAAGAAATTCATCTCTGTAAATATATATATGTAAAAAGAATTATCCAAAAGGTATCACGAAATAATCAAAAGCCTCAGTACTAGTGGACAGATGGGGGAAAAGATGATAGTAAGATAAAAAGTGTAATATCCTGAAAAGTTAGAGCACAACTGAATATTTATACAGGAAACCCATCATTGTGATTTACTTCCACAAATTTAAAGCTTAAAAATGATGTTAGTCGATCACATGATAGAACTTCTACTCACTGCAAAGAAACAGGCGTAGTAAGGTGAAATTTCTTGTCTTCCCAAGTCCCACATAGACAAAGTGCTATTTTTTCAGATCACTTTATTTCGCACATCTGCAATAATAACTACTATTTCTACGGGCCTATAACTCCCTATGAACAAAGTCGAGAAGTTTGCCAAAAACATGGACCGGCTGTTCAAGGCGCCGTACCCCCGGTCGGTCAACTTGGCGGTCAGCGGCGGAGTTGATTCAATGGCGCTCAGTTTTTTGACAAAGCAGTACTTTCAGGAAAAAAACGTTGATGTGCATGCGACCATCATCGACCATTCCATGCGTGAAGGGAGCCATGAGGAGGCAAATAGGGTGAAGGAAAATCTGACGGCTTTGGGGGTGCAGGGGTGGATCCGAACTATTGAGTGGAAAGCTTCAGATCAGGTGAAAGAAAAAATCGAATCGCAGGCGAGGGAACGGAGAATTTTGCTGTTGTTGAGACAATGTTTGAAGGTGGATAGCCGTGATTTGTTATTTGCTCATAATCTCGATGATCAGATTGAAACAATGTTGTACAGGTTGACTCGAAATAGCTCTATTTTGGGGTTGAGTGGGATGAAGGAAATCTCAAAATACTGGGGACCTGCTGATCACCAGCTGAGTAAAATTCGGATGTTACGGCCGTTACTAAATTTCGAAAAGGACGAACTGTATCAGATATGTTGTGACAACGATATAAAATGGTATGAAGACAAAACGAATTTTGATCCGACCTTCACCGTTAGAAACGCTATTAGAAAAATGCTTTCAGCTCCGGAGCAGCTTCCTACAGAACTACAAAAACCCCAACTAATAAAGCGGCTCGAAAGTTTCAAATCCATCCGAGAAAAATATAACAAGCAAGCGGACAAAATAACAGAAGCACTGATTAAATCAGGGAATCTCCGAATTGACGAACGATTAGCGACGGTGACGTTCACCGAGTTCGAAGGCTTGACCAACTTCAAAACTTCTCAGCTCGCCCTCGTACTACAAAGACTAACCGACCGGATTTCACCTTTCGCCGACCAAGGGTACCATTTTTCGCGGTACTACCGAGCCGCACAGCATTTCAAAAACTACGACCGCAATCCCAACAAGAACATTCGTTTGTACAACTACCAATTCACGCTCGGGCACATTGTCTTCTCGCTAACAGCGTCACGAACCAAGGGCAACGACGCCAGCCTGCCGGTGACGAAGTTTCACTGGCGGCTGCACCGACAGAACCCGCGGCAGTCGCACTCGATTGTGCCGGTGTTTATGAAGGTCACGAAAGAGTTTTCAAAGCCTGTCTGTTTTGATGGAAGATTTTGGCTCAGAGCCCGGCTGGCATCGACTCACGCTGAGACTGAACACCGGCCTATGATAGTCAAGGCACTGCATTTGAACAGGAACAGGGTGCGGTTGCAGAACCTGTACGATAAGGGAACGAAAATTACAGTGGGCCAGCTGGTTATTCAGCCGATTGTTTATATTGGAGAGAGGAACTTGGAGATGGTGTGGACGCCGAATGTGGAGCGTGACGACCGGTATACGGCGGTGACGATGCCGATGATTAATAGCAATAAGACGTATGAGTTGGAGTCGAACGGGGGTGATGTACTGGAAATTGAAATGTGGTTGAAGGAAAAGGATCCGAGATTCGAAGTGGATATCCCGGTGAAGAAGGTGTATAGGGGTGGTGAGAATAGGGGGGTTGCGAAGAAGGCATTGGAGGAGAAGAGACTGACGCCGGCCGAGGACATTTTGAAAGCTTTGTTCGATGAGTGAGTAATGTGAGTGGACACAGTATCTGTGTCAATATGTATATATTATTTTATGTTATGAGTTATGCAATCGATAGACGTTTATATTAGTTTTTTCTGTATATGTTGATGAGACTGATTTCTGTCTTGTTCAAGCTGTGTTTATTATCTTAGAGCAGTGGTTTAAAAAAAAGATACGAGACATATTTCTAGATCAGTTCAAAATATATTTCAATTTAGCGTCTATGCACATGTTAACAAATATCTTCGTCTATCTAAATAACGATAATAGAACATACCGACTCGTTATCAAAACAGAAACATGAACAACTTAATCCTGCATCAGTTCCCGAAGGTCACATCAACCCAAATACTTTCCTGGCCACTCCGCATCTCTTAACTCATACACATCATCATTTACCTTTAGCTCTCGTATGCTTGAAGTACAATAAAATGTATCTGCAACTGCAGATTTGTAACCTTTAATATAAAGCTGTTAAGAAGAATTTTGGTAATGTGGTTTAATGAAGGTTTATAAATGAGATAGATTTGTATAATTAGAAGGAGTATAAAGCCAGATACACCTACCCATTTCAATATATATCCATCGATTCGCATTTATACGTAGATATATCTGCAATATAAATGAGATCACAGGAATAATAGAATGAATTAAAATACGGAATTAGCACTTAAGGAGAGTTTGTAGAAGCCATTGCCACACATTTTGAGGAACTTTTATAATATTCCAAGAGTAAATAAGGTAGCTTGCTTAGAAAATAAGAACAAATGTTTGATAAATATGATGTTTGATTAATCCTATTGTATTATCCGTTGTACTGAAGAATTTTCTGATAAAACTGCACCCGGTATTGATGGTTTGGTGTGAGCTTTTGATTAGATCAATGAACAAAGTATTTGTGGATAGTCTATTTCGCTAGATACACACACATGCTTTCGAGTGCAAAACAAAGATGCTAGACCAAAGGAAATGCCTTTGCCAGAACATATATTGTGATCTTCAAGTATTCACAATCAACAAGGAGTAAGTGAATTCTCCATCCGAAAGATACCAACAGCTTCCAATATATTTTACCAACTTCACCTCCAGAACACACTCTACTAAGTTACTCTACATATTTACGTCTGTGCACTTTTGCACGTATCCAAGAGCCAAAATGTTTATCTGAGTGCCAGTCGGATGAAAACCTACATGGTTTACATATGTATGGTGGGTGTGTTTAACCGTTATTTTACGTGGTTAGAGGTGTGTAGAAGGTGGAATGCAGAAACGCTAGGGCCTCGCGGGGAGGGGTGAACAGTGATATGTGTATAACCATAAAGCCATATATGAATACGTTTATATAACGAGAGCTGATGATAATTGAAAAAACATATACGCGAGAGGTGTCGCGGTGAATTAGTTTATATTGAGTGTTATCTGTCATCTTCAAGGCTAAAAGAGTTCTGCTAAAAACCTCCCTAAACAGCACAAACCCATATCACAAAGTACAACCATCGCGGACACATTTCTGAAATAGGTATATATGTGCTATCTATCCCACGTTTGTTCGCTTAAAAGAATATGGCACATAACAATATATACCCAAAGAAATAAAATAATGTCTTTATGACAAAAACAAAACCCCAAAAGAGAAGGATGTGATTTTTCAGGAGAAGAGAACAAAGAACTCGGTCTAAGAATCATAGTCTCATTCTTCCTCAAAAACAATTAATAATAGTTAATACACATGCATTTCATATACGCGAGCAGCCTTTTGGCGATTCTGATTGGAAAGTGGTAGAGTAGGGAGCGCGGGAGAGGATGTTACTCTTTCACCATGGATCTACTGTTTGGCGAGCAGCCTAATACTGGACAATGGTGCCTTTATGAGTGTGGATTCAGGTTGTGCGTGATCGTCCGTGCAATGTTAGCAGATAATTGTCGAAGAGGCACGATGCCAATCCTTGTATTTTATTAAAAGCCAAACGGACCCGATTAATTCCTACACCCTGAATCCGTCTAAAGATATTTGGTAGATACTTATATACCACACACAAACATGAATACATTGTACGTAGGCTTTCTTTTTGGTGGGTGTTGGAACTGGAAAAGGATAAAGAACAAAAGGGCCGGAATGTTTAGATCCAGATATCGCGTATAGTATGTACCAGATCAAAAGTACACTTTCCTTCATTTCTTAGCAGTCCAACATAAAAACGAATGAAAAAATTGAAAACCATACTAAAATGTGTTTTTTCCTTGAACACGATCAGATCAGATCTTAGTGTCCCAAGAAGCGAACGGAGCGAGATCAGCCTTTCGGTGATGCTCCTTTTCTTTGAGCTGTAATTGCATATAAGGCCAATAGGCGGAAGTGAAGGTGGTATAAACAATAAATTTGTTTATATGCTCCGTGTATATGCGTACATATCATGTAGTGAATACATACATGACCGTGTATGTACTCGCTGTACGCAAATCTTTAACAATGAAGGAATAACGCGTACGCGCTCGTTTTTGATTTTAAGCGACAATGACGGTATACAGTTGCCCCTAAGTATGAGCCAATGTTACTTAGGGTGGCCATTTGCCTAGTCGTTTGAGTTGTTTCGCTCACGGTCATTGCATTAAAATTAAATACTCTTCATCTTCATTTTCATTTTTTTTTTCTGCGTGCTAACGCCTTGGAAATTGGAGTTTCTTTGTGTGCTATGTGCGCGTTTTCGTGCCTGGGATGGTTTTGTTTGTGTCTGTTTAAAGACAAAACCAGACTTCAATAAGCGAAAAAGATGCGTATTATAAGTGAAGCTAGAATTGGTTTTGTTTGACTTCAATTCTTTAAGTCTTAACGAAAGAACAGGGACAGGTAATCGATAAAAATATAGAAGTGCTATGATTTGACTATGACAATGGTGATTTTTATAATTGTAATTTTTCAATATGTTTTATATCTTAAGTGCATTCCTCCAAGTAGTATTCCCTACTGTGCTCGTGCTGTTATGTACCAAAGACCACGCCAGATCATGTGCCATAAAAAGAAAATATGCATTTTTTCATGTAGTTAGCGACACGTGTTTATAACGCGTTTAGGAGGGAATGTTGGTGTGTTTAAGCTTAATAAGCGCATTTTGGGATCCATTTGTCCTCTGGTGTGTCTACCATCTATGGATATGTGTTTGGGACCCATTAGATATAGCTATTGATGGTAGTGATTTGATGAGGGTTGTTAGTAGTTAATGTGGTTCGTCTTATTATCCTGGTTGTTTGAATGGGAACAGAAGAGTTTATTGTAGTTGTTGTTATCAAGAAGCACCTATTGATTCATTGATTGAATGAGTGATTCATTTGTTTATTGATTGTATGCTACAAAGTAGAATGTAGTGGAGACTTAAAGGGAATGGTTTGAACTGGAGCTGTCAGTCGAAACATGATCGGGGTGGGTGGAGAAGTGGATATAGATGAATTCATCTATGCTTAATTGTATGAAAGAGGCACGAGAACGGTTGCATACTAGAACCTAACTGAACTGAACCGAACTGCACTAAGCTAAGCTGAACAGTTAGATTGGCTTATATCTTCAACAGCATAGCAGTTGCTCCAGTAGTAATAGTTTAGTCTTTTGACTCTATTGACCATGAAGTAATCAATCAATCAATCAATCAAACCAATACAATACAAACAAATACAAAACGCTAAATTTTGTCAAATTTTGGGGGTTTAGCTTATTTTTTTATTATTATTTATTTTGGTTAAAATTTTATTTTGTTTTTATTTTTTTATTTCAACCCTTTCTTCTCTTTTTCTCCCCTGTCCTTGAATATTTTTATTATTTTTTTTAACTTTCTGAATTTTTCGTCTCTCTTTCCCTCCCCCCCTTCTCTCGCCAATTTTCTTCCATCTTGCGATTACACCTTCGAGCCCACCCACCAGCCATACACGGAACACCAAGCATCATCAGCCTGTGCTGCTATCACTCGCAATCTCTACATTTAGGTACTCGGAACAGTTGACAAAGGTCTCGTGTTTTCATAGTGCAACCCCTAGAGCTGCATATCAAACATAACAAAGAAATTCAACCCCCAACGGCAGTTCGCATACTCGAATTATACATTCTTGTCTTCTTCCTCCTCTATCCATCATAATCCGCCATCAACAACTATCAGAACTTAATCGAACCAGTGGTCTAAAACACATCTCCATCAAGATTCGAACTAACAGCATGAATCGAGTTTAACTAACTAACTACACTACACTAATACAAACCACACACACACATTCTTTTATATTATACTTACGCTCTTTTGTTATCCACTCTTTGATCCGTTAATCTACTTACTTACACTATACACTCGCTTATTTGTCATTCATTTATTCTTTCACACAAACCAACACTCTTTGAAACTCTACTCAATATCACCTTCTTAATAAACTAATTCAACTTGTTTTTACTACTACTATTGCTACCCTTATCATAATAATCAATACATTCGCTAATCTCACACCAGATGGATCTAAAAAATTTAGTCGCCAATTCTGACAATAATAATATCGGTAACGGCAGCAATAAATCAACAAAATCGCCCCCTTCTCCTACTTCTTCTCCGAAAGATGGAATTGCAAAAGATAGTAATACCCGATCTCAAAATATTGCAAATACCGACAGCTCAAATGAAAAACAAAACCAACAACAAAAGTCTTCGCCAAAGTCTTTACCCTCACCAGAACCTTCACCTTCAACTCACTTTTTACCTCTACCCCAAATCTCGTCGTTAAGAGTTACATCTAGTTCGTCTTCAACTCCGCCAAATACTCTCCCGAAACCACCGTCTTTTACCTCTTCGACTCTACCTAGATCACTGAATAAAAGAAAGAGTACCGATCTATTAAGTGTCATTATGGACGAAGAAAATAATTCAGACGATTCGGATGCTGACCAGGTGTTGAACCCAAGAAGACTGAAACGACGTGCTTCCCAAGGAAGTATAAATATGAGATTAGCCTCGAATTCTCATTCGTTGTTATCTGCGATAAAGCGTGAATCTCCTCCTCCCCCGACTCCTCCTCTACCACAAATCATACCAAAAGTATCCATTCCAACTCCACTTTCTCAAATGCCTGCATCGATGCAGCCAAATATTTCCTCAGCATCATCTTCCTCATCCGCATTACTAGTACCACCGCGATCAAATGAAAACATCAATAATCCAACCCCAATTGCATTGACTGCGCCTACAACTATCTCATCAACAAGTACGTCGTCGAGACGACACGCTCACATCTTGTCGGAACAGAGACGAAGAGAAAATATAAACGGAGGGTTCCAAATGTTGAAAAATTCAGTCCCATATTGTAAAGGAACCCAAGATTCAAAAGCTATGATTCTCAAAAAAGCAGTAGAGTATATTGCCTCTCTAGAGTTTGAGTTGAATAGGTTCAGATGTCAGGACAATTATAATTACCAGATGGTAAATGGACCTCATCTTCCACCCCATTCTCATCATCCTTCGCAGCCACAGCCACAGCCACAGCAGCAGCAACCACAGCAGCAGCAGCATAATCCTCCACCGCATCCTGGATCCCAACATCATTCTATCCCTCATCCCTACCAACTGCAGCAGCAGCAACAACAACAGCAGCAGCAACCACCACCACAACAGCCACAACCACAGCACCACCATCAGCCACAGCCACATCCACAGCAGCATCATAATCAGCACATGAGATCAACATCTGGATCACAACCGTCTTATTACACTATGCATCCACACCAACAATTATCGTCACCTAGTCCAGTTCATGCACATTTACCCAGCATTCAACAACAGATACCGGGACAGCAAACACGTGCAGAAACCCCACCGTTGGCACATCCACATAGATCTTCGTCGATGTCATATTCACATCCGAGGACATCACCTTATTATTATAACAGTGGCCCTGGATCAGGTCCGTCAAGTGGTGTTGGCTCACATATTATGAGACCGACAAGTACGCCTCCGTTGCATTTGAATAAACAAACTCATGGCGATGATATGACTTTGCAACAGATAGGTAGTCAGATATTGCGCCCGCAGACTGCGAGTATCGCTGAGAAACGTCCGTGAGCTGTTTTTTTAGAAGTTGACTGATTTTTCTTTTCTTGTTTTCCTTTTTCTGATTCTGAATTTGTTCAGAGTTTTGTTTATATTGTTTTGATATCCCCCACAGTGGTTATTTTTATACTTGTTATTTTTTTTTATCATCCTACTTACTACACTCGTTTTTTTATTATTTCATCCGCTAATTGTCTTTTTCTTTCTCTAAAATACTCTGCTATATATATTGTTTAATCTTTTGTCAATTTCTTTTTTATTTTATTTTCTCGCTCTTTTATCTTATCTATATTTGTTATGTATTTATATAGTAATTTTTAATTTTTTAATATTTAATTGCGTGTGAGGTGTAAGGGGGAGTGGAGTATGAGTGGGATTGAAAAGGGACAGGAGGGATGGAGCGGTTCACCTTGACTTGTTTCTTCATTTCATTGTGCATAAGTTATATCAGTGATATTTCGAATACACTACAGTATTTGATTCCTTCAGTTACTTCCCATTAGCCTACAGCATTTATTTGATTCTTTGCCATAAACACAATCAATCCAAATAGTTCAAAGAATATGACATTTGGCTGGTCCAATTAGCACAGGATTCAGTCAGACCTGGCAATCGGAGGCAGAATACTGTTATAATACAGAAGTTATATAATAGTATAAACACAATTATCAGTCAATTTTGTTCGCCCGTAATTACGTGAATGTTCAGCGCCAAATACCTTATAAACCATACTCAGTATTTGAACATATATGGAGATGGTAGAATTTGAAGGGTGCTTGTACTAAATATATAAAGAAGATGTGCGGTTGGGGTACGGTGGATGTGACTGAATAATCTGGTGCACTGGATGGTTGACGCTTTGAAAACGTCGGATGGTACGACTTTATGAATAATATTGTAGACACAAGTATAATTTTCTTAGTGGACGGGCTTATATGTGAAAATGGTAAAACATCGTGATATTCGTATTACTAGAATTGAACGTATATACAAGTGAATTTTTAATATGCAAAATATCCACGTTCAAGTGTAAGAATTATATAAAAAAAACAACAAAAAAATAAAAAAACATCAATGTGCGTATGTGTATAAACAGTTCAATCATCATATCTTCATCATATCTTTTTCTTCTTCCCACCTCAAACAACCTCGCCTCTCTCCCTCACCTCCTGCGCCGCCTTCAACTGGTCCTGAATATTAACCAGCAACGCCTCCTCTTCCTCCGTCAGCTCCAAGTTCTGCGGCAACGAGTAATGCGTGGGCAAAATCACCACCACATTATCCGCGCTCCCGTCATCCATGCCTCCTTCTCCAAGCTCCCGCAGGTCCTTCAAGTTCAGGTCACCGGTCTCGCCCGGGCCAATGATGTGCCGGTCGCTGAGGACTCGCTCAATGGTCTGCATGCGCGTCAGCGTGTGCGAAACGCGGGACTCGACGCGGGATAGCGGGTGGGGCGTGGAGGCTGCGCTCGAAGCAGAGGTCTCGGAAGAGGCTGGTTTAGGAACCGCTGGTACGGGTGTAGATGAGGAGCGGAGGGTGTTGGGGGTCCACCAGTATAGCGGGAACCTGCGCTGGATGTTATTGAATAAGCACGCCACGGCGAGCATGATCAGCGACGAGACGATCTGGACAACAAGGTAGAACCAGCCCATATTCCGTACCTGGTCGTCAATAGCGCACAGCAGTGCGGAAGCGCCGCCCGGCGGGTGCAGGGTTTTTGTCAGCGACATTGCGATTGACGCAACGGCCACGCACAGTGCACCACACACCCACAGCTGTTTCTCGTCAGCCGGGTTGAGCAGGAACAGTTTGGTGATGCAAATTCCAACAAACGAGCTGACCAGGTTCCCGCCCATAGTGTTGCGCGGCTGGCCGAGCGGAGACTCGACGACGTTGTAAATCAGAATGGCGGTCGCTGCGTACGACGGGATAAACACGGGCGACCCGCGGTGCTGGAAAACGGGCCCGTATTTGAGTGTGACCATGACTAGGATTACGCCTGTGAAGGTGGTCAGCAGGACCCAGAACGCGCGGAGTGCTTCTGGGATGGAAGGAGGGTGGTGGTAGCCGAGGAACCGGCGGAGGAGCCAGGGCATTTTGGAACTGGGGGCTGGGACGATGCGGTTTAGGTGCCGGTCAATGTCATAATCGGCTTTTTTGAGAACGTGGTTGAGCTTTTCGGAAAAGTTCTTGTCGCTCATTGTTGTAATGTGTGTATGTGTGGATATGAGGGGTGGGGTTTCCTGGGAGGGTTTTGGGAGTTTCTTTGCTCTTAAAAATGGTTTGTTTGTTCGTTTTGTTTTGAATGTTTGTAAAATAGCTGAATTGTGAGTTTTGTGTTCTTGTTTTTCACCCCGAGATGGTTGTTGTTTGTATATACAAAGTGAGAACGAAAAAATGCGGATCAAAGAATGAAATTAATAGAAATGAAAAACAATATACAAAATTTAATGAAAAGGAAAAAAAAACATGTAATTACCGGTAAATAAATAGTCAAATAATGAAAATACAAAAACGAATCTCGAGATCCAGATTTTTTTCATTTGACTTTTTTACAAAGCGAAATTGTTACAATTTCAAACCACACCTTCTTCCTTCACCCCAGAGCCAAACTCCGGGAAAGAGTCCCATTTACCCACCCGAGTATCCAACTTCACAAATCGCCAAATGCCACAACCTTCTTGAACATCTAGAAGCTGAAGTCCAGACTTCATAACACGGATTGCAAGCAAGATTTTTTAAATTTTGGCTTTCATATTTCTCACCCGACAGCCGCACGAACTGAATGGAAGGACGGGATAAGGTGCTTATTATGACATTGCACAGATTTATACGCTATTTTTGACTTTTTTCTTTTCTTTCTGACTGGTACTGTTGACGTACAGTACTAAGTTACTCCTCATCTTTATGGAAATCCCGCTTCTAAAATAATGAATACACTTTTCTGTTATTGTTGACCAGTATAATATATCTATAAATAAGAATTCGTAATATAATACAGTGTATACACCGAAGTAAGAACAAAAATGACTATTTTCACGGGGTTTGGGATACAGGGGAGGTGCTGAGTACGCCAGGAACTTGGTGATGAAAAGAACAACAGGGAGCTGCTTCATTTGAATGGAGCCTACTCTGGCATTTGTGCAGTATACACACTAACTCGGTACAGACGAAGTATTATTATAACGGTTACAATTTCATGGGCCAGCTGACAGCTTTCCCTCCATACAAATCTTTGAGCCTTTTCCTTCTTTGGGGAGGCCTTTAAGGGCAAATGCTGTTTTTTACAGTACAGAACAGAACAGTGCAATATATCACAAGTTGCTTAAGTCAGGTCGTAAGTGAAATATTTGAAATGGACTAGATGAAGGATTTGCTGGCAAGCCTGGCGTTTCATTGAATATACAGTATTATCTTTTAGCTTACGATATTGTCATGGAAGTCTGGCGGTGTCGACTATCTATGGCTCTTAACCCCCCAAATTCCAATACCTCACATGGGCCATATTGAGACACAGCATAACATTATAATATCATCAAGGAGACTTAACAACGACATGATTTTAAGGAGTACGACCCAAACAAAGAATATAAGAGTTGGCAGAACAAGCTACGCACATCAACAACAGCTACAATAGGCGCATTCACGTATATGAATGAATATTTTGTGAATCCTCCAATATTTTAATTAGAATGCTTTGAAGAAACCAACAAAGAAACACATACACACAAACAGAAAGACATGTGGAAAAGAAAGATAGATATAAGTTAATAAAAAAATAATAATAGAATAACAACACAAACAAATGAATAATAACAACAACTCGATGAAAAAAAAAACAAATAGGGAGCATATATATTTAGACCGAATCATCAGCAGACAGCAACCTAGCAGTCTCCCCTGAACTAGAATCAGAGTTATTTCTACTAGATCCCGATCCAGTCGCCGTACCAATATCGTCACCGCTTGTTTGACTGCTACCAGCCTGCTTAGCCGTCACATCAAGTTTGCAAATAGGGCAGGTCTTCTTCCTAGTCGTGAGCCATCTAGTAATGCACTCGACGTGGAACTCATGATGACATGGGAGCCTCATAATTTTTGTCACTCCATTTTCATAGTCCTCCATGCAGATGATGCATTCGGCTGAGCTGGTCCACAGCTTTTCTCGCTCTTCTTCTTCGGATGGAGTCAGTGCAGCAGAGGAAGAGGAAGGTTCAGGGTCCGCAATAGGGCGGGTCCAAATACGGGTAGGGAGTGATTCAACTACCGATTTAGATGCCCTTTCTTTCATTTTCTTGTACCTGCGAGTAATCGCCAACACGCAGTAAATTATCGACAACGAACACAAAGGCGACAGCATCAAAAACACAATCGTCCCAATCACACCGCTTTCCATATCAACAACCGTGATCACAACATCTTTCATCCCACTATCCCTCAACACTTCGAACGTATCCTTCGACACAAAAACCGACGGAATCTGCACCTCATCCTCATTTTCCGTAAACATCGTCACAAGTCCTCTTCTGTAAACGTTATCTCCCACAACCACGGCCTTCGCTCCAGACTGCTGTATTCTAAACACCTTTTCATAAAACGAGCACTCCCCTCGTTCGACAAGCACCACTTTGCCAGCAATATTCGGATCAACCACGTTCTCGCACCCGTAGGACCCTGGCTTCAGTGCAAATATCTCGCCTTCCAGGGGCTTGCTCATAATGGGCCCGAAAACCGCTGGCCGGGCAATGAAGCTGACATTCTGCTCTGGGAGTGTGACGACGGCACTTTGCGGAATGAAACTAGGGACTTGAAGAAGACCGGAGCTCCCTGTTCCTGTCATTGTCCCTGAACTGAAAAGGAACACTATGGCACCAAAAATGAACGGCACGAAGAAAAGCCCCACCTGGTGAAGTATGGGCCTTCTCCTTGGAATTTCGTTTTCCGTATCTAGCGTATCAGACATGTTTCGATATATATATATATCAATCAGATAGTCGACTGTGCAATTTCTTCTCTCCTATCTCTATGCTGTACAGTACACAATGTATGAACAAAAAAAGAACAACTAAATATTCAGTTATCGTTCAACCTATTTTCAAGAGCCCAAAAGGAAAAGTTCTTCTAACTATATGAATGAACTGTGAGCTACCTATTCTGTCTTGTTTATTTCTCTTTATCGTTTTAGTTGCGGTGATAAAACGTAGAAATAGGAGAAATGAATTGCTAAATTTAAGGTGCTCAGAGAACAAACTCAGCCCTTTTTACGTAATCGCCACCCAGTTCAAAGTTGGGTAACCTAACCACCTCAGCCTGACACATATGAACAGGACAACGGCCGTACTGACCCTTGAAAATTTACTGTATTTTTCAATATTCATAATATGTAGCTTACAGTACACAAAATTGTTTTCCTTTGAAACAATGAAATGGCATTTTATTCAACAGTCATTATAGAATAGAACGAGGCATCTTTTCAGGCGGTGTATATCGGTCAAATGTTGTATTAAATATGTAATGAGATTAAAAGAAAAAAATATAAAGAGCACACTGTGGTTGGTCGCATTCTAACATCTCTACTCGCCTTGTTATCTATTTCTGAAACATAATAATGCTCTTATACACTTGCAACAATTTCTTGAGCATGGCGTAGTGTCTCAACCATCTTCAGACATTCCTTTCTTCTTTGAACGGTTATTTCATTCTCTTTAACAAGTTCATTTAGGCCATCAGATTGGTAAAGTTTCTCTAATAATTCCTTCTGTATCTCGCTCTTTGAATATAAAATTAATTTGAGCATGATAGACTTGGGAACCAAGTCAGTAACTGTGCGTTGAACTATTGCAAAGTAAGAGTTGATCAAGAGTTTGATGACTTCAGTCTCCATTGTTTCTCTTTCAGTCATTTGACCAGAAGCTTTCAGTACAGCTGGAGGTGCTTCCATAGCTGCAAGTCTCTTTTTATTTTTCGATGCAAAAAAGTTGCTGAAAAATCCCCCTGATTCATTGTCTTGAGTAGAAACTGCTTGTTGTTGTTGGGGCAAAGGCTTTCCAGTTTTAGGATCTAACTGAACAGGCTTTGACATCTTGAGCTTATCGGAGACGATGGCCATAGCTGTGCTTCCCTTGATCAAATCAGGGTGAGCAGTGTTAATATAAGCTTCTTCCATGGCAACGATATCGGTGACAACCTTATTAGTGGGAATCAAAGCGTTTCTTAAAAAGGCAATGATAACTTGTCCAATGTTTTCTTTAAGTGCTGGAAATCTATTGAAGTGAGGTTTTGCAAGAATCTGTGTAATGATTCTCACCAACTCGTCGTAAACTAAAGTGACACATTTTAAACTTGGTTCTTCGAATCTTTTGATTTGCTTCTTAACAAGCACCTCGAAAGCAGCAGTGCCCACAAATAGATTGGGTGAAGATCCTGATGAATTGTAAAGAATAGTACGAATATCAACGTCCTTGATTTGGTCGAATGGATCTAACGCTTTGATACCATTAGCATAAATTTCGTGGAAGACAAAACTAATTCTTGCACCACCACTAAGTTCTAATGAACTGACGTCGTTTCCTTTACCCTCCAGGATAGCTCTATATTCGTTGCAGAATTCAGTAATAGTTGTAAGGACAACATTCGATGGAGAGATAACTTCGTCGGGACCTAAATCAGCTAGTTCCTTTTGATATTTCTTCAAGTTCTTATCAATCCTCGCCTTGATATCGGGAAGAGTAGCTTTAATATGGCTCAATAGAATAGAATTTAATCTCTTGGCCAAGTATGGTGTACCACAGAATTGAGCTTTGCTGCGGTAGGCATCGTGATTTTCGAAAAAGTTTCTCTCAAACTCCAAAGCTGATTTGATACTTTTGTTTGAGTTGATGTCCTTTTGTCCTCTATTGATAACTGGAACATATCCATACCTTAAAGGAATAACCCTGTTCGCCAAAATATCAATAACATCAGTTCCTTGATCCATCAAATCAATCTTTGTTAAAACACCCACAGTTCTGTTTCCTTCGGGATCGACCTCTCTGGCAAGCATCAAACCGTCGGAGTTTGCTAAATCGGTGTTGGCCGCAGTAACGGAAAGAATGATAGCATTAGGTTTTGTGATAAATTTCAGAACCATTTCCTTGATTTGTCTCTCGATATCCTTGGGCTGATCTCCAACGGGGACTTTGGTAAGACCTGGTAAATCGACTAAAGTAAGGGTGAGAACATGAGGTGAATAGATTCGTAGATTGATTGGACTAGACGAAATGCCTGCGTTTTTACCGGTTTTTGCTTCGGTTTCCTTAACAATTTCGTTTCTGATCTCGTTGAAGTCATGAAACTTTTTCCCAGGAAGATGTAGAAACTCGCCCCATTCGTCTTCGTTTGTTTCGTTTTGTTGTTCAGTTGTAATAAGATCTGACTGCTTGTTTGGTCTACGGTTGATCAATTGAAGGATAAGGGGCCGTCTTGTAACGATACCGGTACCACGGGGCAGGAAATCACGTCCTACGATGTTTTCCAGTACAGACGATTTACCACTGGATTGCGATCCGACGACGGTAATTTGGGGTAAATCGATTGAGTTTGCAGCAGGGCCAAAGGTGGCCAAGGCGTCCTATAATGATTGAAGTTAGAAATCTATACCTTTTTTTAAAATGTGCATGAAGTTTACAAGTCCAACGAGCAGTACTTACCTGAAGTTTGTTAACAGTGTTGATTAAATGCTGGTCCATTCTGACAATGGGTAGTATATGATAGTGTTATTCACTAACTGCGCTGCTGATATGAAAGAAGAGAAGAGGAAAGAAAGTAAAGACGTTTCTTGGAATTTGAAAAAAAATAAAAATAACAAAAGCATCACTTTACTTTGGGATCCAGAGCTTTCACAAAACTCATACTCACTGGTGTATGATCTAAGATAATCAGTGCTGGCAATTAGTGTTGGGTTAGGGCTATTAATGAGCCTATGGTCGACTTGTGGTAGGCTACTGGTAGCTGTTGGGTCTAAGCGGGAAGTGGAAATGCACATGAAAAATCAAAACTTTATGCTGTTAATAGAGGCTGAAGTCTTATACATCAAGCTGTAGGTAATATATAACACTACCATCAGATTAATTTAACGCCTTTTGATAGGCTGAAACAATAGAAGTAACAATTTAGGTAATATCCTTAGATCTTTTAGATAGTCAAGATAAGTCCGACGAATCAGTAAAATATGCATAATATTCTATATTATAGGCTAAATCTACCGCTTTCTGGTTTATTTCATAAAGAACTTATTTCACTCTACAACATATCATTCTAGAAATATACAAAATATTTTTTATGTTTCCATGGCTATCTCTTGAAATCATTTCTATATGATTTGAGAAAATCTAGTGTCTAAAGTGTACTGCTATTTCATAATAGACAATAGCCCTAAATGTCAATATAGCCAATCAGAGCAAAGCCCATTGTCTCAACTCAAATCAACACAGTATAATTGTTAAGAGTTCCATACTAATATCTAGATAACTACTCTTTTGAAGAGCTAGGATGCAAAGTTAAACAATTAAAGCTAAGAAAAGTACAATCCGATTGAACAGTAAGTTTATCCAAATAGGACTCTGCCATTAATACATCTCGCGTTTGGTTTCCAGCCTCAACCATGGTGCCTATTTTTGCATGGTTCAGCTAATCCTAGCTACAGTAAGTCTGACTCAAACGCCACCAAGTTTTTCTTTACCAAACTTATAGAGGCTTATAACAGATTCACGAAAGAACTTGATTACCCAGAATTTTCTCCAACTCGTACGAATTATACAAGGATACAAATTTTGAAATCAATGTATTGCCACCTACTGACCATTCAGTAACATAAAGAAATTCAAGTAATTGACTTTGTATTGTTTCATTGTGATGTAAATTGTAATGAAATCATAGAAGAACTTTGAGCGACTATTTGGAACAGAATTGCCACCACCGGCATCCACTGGTTAAACCGGCTTTATCAGATTTTAAACATAGTATGCTACCTTAACTGCAAGACTTCATGATACATTTATATCGCAGAACTCATAGAGTGTTAAGAGCAAAACAAGGAAATATTGAGTTTAACGAGAAAATATCAAGTTACAAAACTAGATTTTTAATATAACTTGCCGCACAATCTTAGAGAACTCTAAAGAATCTAAGAACTGAAAGCGTACACTCATTTATGAATTTCATGTGGCACAATTACCAGAAGATCTACTGAATTTGTAAACTTCAGAAATAAAAAATTAACACGTATACGAGACTATATAGTCTTCTTTGATAAATTCATGGCCAGTTTAAGAAGCCGTATGTAAATTTAGTATAGCCACTGTAGGTGTGTATTTTCCGTAATTCAAAATAGGCACTCGTCCATAGTGATATAGCAGTTGTCATAGATCCAAAAGTCTACATTCTAACTTTTGTAAAACAGCAAGCAAAAACAATGTGTAAATTGCCAAAGACAACAATAAATGAAAGCAAGATATATTGTATAACTGAATTATCCGCTAAAGCTGGTTTTTAGACATACTGCGAGTGAAGACTTTCGTTATAATATCTTCCTATTATCCACACAGTAAACTACAAACAACGGACTGACTTTATAGCTACTTTTGATATCTTCTGAGATATTTCCTTATTTCTGTACCGTATATGCTAAAGCAACACTGTAACTCAGCAATCGGCATTGGATGGCAAATGGATAGCCACATACCGTAAACACTAGACTATTGACATTCTGGGGAATTTTAATAACAGAAAGAAATACTAAAGCATACCATCTGAATTGGCAAAGAATTTGCAACCAACTTAAACGCACAAAGAAAATTACACAAATGATTGCGAATGAAATCTTTTTTTCCGCGAAGATAAAATTGTTATATACGCTATGTCGGAGTAGGCAACGCGTCTATTGACTTGTAAAGAGAGACTGGCTATATAAATTAACAATTGACCGTTGAGCTGGCCATTAGGAGCTGAATTTTTGCCACCGATTTGTAATATCTGGTATGCCATTTAATTTTATTCTGATATAAATATGCAAAAAAGTGTAAATATTGCACCTATGAAACAACCACTCACGATAAGGCCCCAAGAATGTTGTCAACCGCTGACAGTTTATGCTAGCTGTCATGTTTTGTTTGCACAAGTCAATAAAATTTGATATGATACACTTGAACATAGAGGATAGAGTAAAATCTATAATGATTGCTGTATTATTTCTAAGTTACTTACAATATTTCCATGATAGACAGTTTTGAAGAATATGCATCAGACTTTCTAATTTCTGCTTAGATCGAGCCTCCACCGATGTTTGTTAAAACAAGTTGTATTAACAATGGATTCCATATACGTATTTCATTTTTAGTTTCAAGTAAAGTTTCAATATGTTTATATATATTCCAACTCCAGTGTATCAAACAAGTGAGCTAGCCAAAACCGTAGTTGTCCATGCATCTTCCCACAAAAATTTACATTTCTTCAAGATGATCTTACATATGTTTGTCTACTATCTCCTTTTTTGAAATACGTTGCGAGTATTATATACGTAAAAGATCCATTTTAAATATCCTTAAAATGAAAGTAAGATGAGTACAATAATGTACTGTGGATAAGTCAAAGTCTTGAAACCCCCACCTCTATATATCTGCTATGAAATACGAATGTACTTGTCAAAAAAGTAAAGATATAAAGAAGCACATGCAAGAATGAATTACATGATTTTAAGGATGCAACCATCATACTACAGACATCTTTTCAGAATTATTTTGATTTGTATAAATCTGGCTTAAAGTACCGGTAGTTAGTTATAGTTATGAGATTGTTGCAATTCTATCATTAGTGATTGACGCGTCTATTTAATTTGTCTCCTCAATGTAAATAGTGGTTAGAAAATAGATAAAATATAAATGCAACATATATCGAAAGAGTAATTCGAAATCAAATACAGCTCATAGACCACTGAGATATTATTGAACTAACAAATACCTAAATCTAAGATTGGGCAACGCTCAATGACCATTGCTTTATAGGAGCCACCTTTTTAAATTTAGAAGATGTTAATATACTGCACGTAAACTTGTTATACTGATACACATATGTTTGCTTCTAGCACTCTATATGTACAGCCTATTAAATACATGGAAAAATGATGTAGTTTGAAACTGATTACATGCTGGAAAATCCATGACCCTGGCACAATTTCCCTTTAATTTCTAGCTCTAATACTGGATATGCGAGTGTGGCAACACATTCTAGAGTATAAAAAATTTGACATTTATTCCGCTTCTCCAATACCCTATCTATCTTTTGTAAGGGCAGATCTAACAAAATTCAACAGACCTTAGTTGTTTTTGCGCATCCTGTGCATCATCCTGTTGAAATTTAGATTTCATACTATCTGAGCATAAAGTGTACTATCAACAAACCAGATCCATTTATCAAAGGCGGGGTCTCTTTTGCATATTAAACATCCTCCTTTTAGGGTTAAACATGCCTGGGCTATTGCTTCCAATAGACAACGACAAGACAAAGGCTTTCTGATAAGAATATTGGACCGTGTAACATCATGACCTAATAACATTGACCAACTTATACCTTTAAACAATTCGTTGATAAAAACAGTTACTCGACATCTTTTGTACAGTTGACACAATATTTCTAAAGTTTTGTACTTGTTTAAATTTAAAGTAGTTGATTATACTTTGCTTTAAGTATTTTGGAGCTTTCAATAGTCTCTGAAAAGATACAATTGTTGTATTTGAGAACCATTCGATATGAATTGTGTGGCTTGTGGAATATAACTATTTTTCCGAAGCCTTTAGCTGCCAGTATAAATATAAACACATCTGGCCCTGAATTTCATGTGCATGTTGTTGTACAATATACAGTATGCACTGAAAAAGTTTCTGCGATATGACTGAGTTCAATGAACGTTAGTAAAACTTCTAGTTGTTGATAAAGTCGATCAAGAACTTATTCCAGCCCCCACAATTTCAAAAAACCTATCTTACAGTATGAATGGGACCTGGAATAGTAAAAATTGAGTTACGTACGGTGTTATAGAGTTAGTGAGAACTGCCTACAAAAGAAACGTCGTGATAAGTACTAGGTTGAACAACCAATGACAACAGCACAAAGGTATACCCAATTCAGACTTTGAAAGTTGACGAATAGCTTCGAGAGCACAAAATGTTCAATATCCAAATAGGGAATTTAAGGATACCGAGGATAGTTGCTAAAATGACAACCAAAAGTTCAAGAAAGGAAATAAAAAAGGTCAAAAATTTACATCGGTGAACCGAGATAACCTCCACGGACCGAAAACTTAAACCCTAGTTAAAGATTTACATACATGAAGCTGTTTTCATCACTAATTTTGTTTTCTACTTCACTGTTTTATATTGTTTTCTGAAAGAAGAAAAAAAAGTGATCAAACAGTTTAAATTTAAGCAGAAGAAAGCACAATGCCGTAGTTACTGTAAACTAAAAAAAATAAATACAAGATAAGTTTGTTTTCATGTGTTTTGGTCTCCTGGAAATATAGTGAATTTCTCTGGATTGTAAGACAAGCGTACGTGTACAAGCAGATGACGGCAGAATTGACTTTTTTGCTGTTAGCACAAACCATTAACAGGCAGGCAATGGGTTCTTTTCCAACTCCACTTGGTAATAAAAGATTGTTTTATTTGTCTAGGCTATCTGGTTCATACATCACACATTGTCTACATAGAAATCAATTCTGCTTTGACTATTAAAAAGCTTGTCATATAAACAAATTTACACCATTTGGCAACGACTGAACTTTACTGTAGAACATTCCCATATTGTCATACACTTAAAAGTATTGGCATAAATAAAGTAAGGCACTTTTGTTGAGGACCTTCTAGGAAAAAAAAGTACGATCTCGGGACTTTCTGTTATTCAAATTTGGATTAAATGACTTTACGCTTGAGTTTGATATTGAAGCAAATTATGAATATAGAACAGCTTCTTTGACGCATATTATTCATTGCTTAAAAATACTTCTGAAGTTCTGATTCCTTGTATGAGAATTTGTCAATATTGACTGAGATATTCCAAATTTTAGCAAAAAAGGACAAGAACACATTCTGATAAACTGTATTAGACTCACGGTATGTTACAAAAGTTTGAGCAAATTTTATGACTTTGCAGATATCCATTCTAACCCACTATAGCTAAAAATAATACTTCTAAATGTTGAAATAATATTTGAGTCCGTTTTGAAGGTGCTTTTAAGAAATATAAAAGCAGCAAGATTTTCTAGAGTAAAGAATTATGCAAAATATATCTATAACATCAGGTTTGGTTTGACCACATCGCGAGGGTTTCTTGACTCAAGTGTTCATTTGCGAAAACCTTTGCACTGAATTGAGTGCTTATAGAAAATCACAATAAAGCATGAGCTACCAGCCTGCCAATTTGCCAATTTGCGTAAGAAGTTTCATTTTTGGGGGTGTATAATTGTAGACTTTGAAATGAAGGGTAAGTTTAAAGTATTGCAACAATTGCAAGTTTTAACGTGCTGTACATTTTTGAAAGAGAAAAAAAAAGTTTCTGAAGTAATTTGGCTCGAGGCAAGATGCACACCCAAATTTATATCTAGTGAATTTCCCATTATGATTGATGAATTGGAAAGAAATACAAGAAACGGTTATTTGATTTTTCTTAGAACTGCCGCTATGAAGAAGAGGAAGGAAACAGTTCCACAATGCTGAGAATGTATGAAGTTTTTGCAGACTGGTCTAGTAGTTGATTTTCCAGCTAGAAAAGTCACTAATTGGTATTGCCTAAACTATAGCAGTTTATCAAATAGACTGGCACTATATTCACAATATATACACAAGTTACGGCGAAGAGTAGGACTGTTCCTTGATTCTGCTCTACTTTTGTTGGCTGGGTTTACCTGACAACACAAAACAGACTGGATGAAAAATCATATCAGCATGGCGTAGATATTCTATTATTGAAGCAAAAACTAGTAAGCTTTAAACTGTCCAATTAAACTCCCATTTCTTTGGAACCAGATTAAACATGCAGCTAGGACTAGATGTTTTTTTAGTCTTAAAAAAAAGGGGCTAGTATATTTACAATTTTTTTTTTTGTTTCTTTAATGCCGACAACACTTTGGAGGCTCAAAAAGTAAAAAAAAATTAGAGAATGAAAACCTTTTTGTCTAATGGTAATATTTCTAATAAATAATTTAATCAAGTATAGTTGAATATGAAGACATAAACAAATGAGTTCTACTAAGAAATTAGAACATTTATATTTGTAATAAGAAGTTTTTAACATCTAGGTTTTTCACAACTGACATCTGTTATAATGATGAGATTATTTCAAATCTTATAGATAGTTTATACAAGCCAGATTTAACAGATCAATTTCAGCCAATGACAGTGGCCATATTCAGTTCCTCCCAAGTTTCCAAAATTTCTCCTTCTTTTGTTTTTCCCAGACAAAACTCAGAAACAGGCCAATCAAAAACTGTGTAACTACACAACCATGGGCACTTGGTTCAAATGTTTCGATACATATAGGATTCAAATGATCCGGCGTTGAGCAGATACGGTTATAAACATGGAAATGTTTAGGTTCTAGAAAACCGCACAAAAGTACGCTGTGTACCTGGTTTTCTATACTACTACCCGATGATAAAGTACCCGATATGGTGGATGGTGACCATGAGGGTACGGTACTTGTATAATAGAGTTTTCATTATTATAGCTGTATCCGGATATATTGAGTAGATACAGTGCAGTACTAGGTACGGCCGTCATCAGAGACAACTTACAGTATGTTGGGTTTTGGTGCTGAGCGTTCCGTTTGAAAGGTTTCGGGTAGGATAAAGTGTGTGTCTAATGTGGCATACCGTGGTGCTGGATAACTGAACGGGGTAACCGTTTAGCTAGCTAAAATCTTTGATGAAGCTACCAGAATTGGTCGAGGGTTAACGTCATAGTCGAACTTTGGACAAGTTTTTTTAAACAGCGCAGTAAATGTTTGTAGTCTTTTATGGTATTATGGCGTCAATTAATTGGCTCGCAAAGAGCAGATCTATTTGTATCATTATTTCATTGGGACGTTCAGTATAAAAGAAATATACAATATATCTAGCTTTCCTACCCATATCTTGCTCTTTAGATCAAAAAACGTTGGCATGAGAACATCTAAAATTGAAATTGTCAATATAGATTTTTCTCTCTTTCAAAAGTTTTCTTCTTTGGTTAGAAAGAAAATTGCTCAAGCCTTTGAAGTTACACTCTACATTACTGGCCAAACAAACCAAGATAAAAACTGGATATAGGTACGGGCAGTACAAGTATTATAGAGACAGAGCAAGTTTGGATTATCGGTCGCAATACTTTCTTATAACAATAACAATAACATATATGGATATGCCATTTATATAACCATCTCATTATGTTTTGAAACTTTTGTTTGTCTCGTATTGGGATAATGTCTACAGAAGCAATATTCCAAGTAAATAGTGCATGTGTACCCGTTTGAGAGAAAGATATGTGTCTATCCAAAAGGTTAGTAAAACTTATAAAGTGCCGTACCCAAACAAAGCACCAACACAATATCAGAAGCACGCACATCTCAAAGAGAGGATAAGCAACAAATACAAGGGCTTATGAGCTATTAAGCGTGTAATTGGGGTACAATATAAATTTACCAATAAAATAAAGACACTTTGGTAAATTGGTTTAACGTTCAAGAATAACCCTTCAAAATCAAAAGTTTGTATCAATTATAGAAAGAATTTCAGGGATTGCCAAGTTATAAAAGTCAAAAAAAAAAAAAAAAAAAAAAGGTTCAATGCCGCATATACCCCAAACTTCACAACAGACGGTACCGAGCCCTACAAAAACCCTTTTTTCTCATGTTTCTTCTCCACAACTTCAAATCCACCACCGACAACCTTACAATGGAACAAAGCCGTTTGTTTTCTACATCAATCATGGATGAATGTCTTTGACAAGTCTTGAAGTTTTGTTTCTGTTTTGTCAAGTCCATGCGAACAACTCCTTTGCGCTAAGGAGAGAACAGAACTTTGTGAATTTGGCAGTGTTAGGTGTGACGTATGGACTTTTTTCACTGGGGTGGTTGTTGGAAATGGGAGAGAAGACAATGTGCAAAGGTTGGAATTTTGAGAACTTGTTGAATAACCTGTTCTTATTCGTTATAATTCAAATATAGAGATATTTGTTGTCATACTGAACAAAATGTGCATTGTCTGATAGTCCAATTAGCATTTGTCGTGATTAGATCACAGGAAGCAACGGTATGGTTGATAATGAATAGATATGGCAAAATCTAACACATAACTTTTACAAACTCATTTCTTTTTTGACCTAGTATCGGCTGCTACGACAAAACAGTCTTAAGATAAAAGCTCGTTCCCTTTAAGCATACCATCTGTGGGAACAATAGTAAACCACAGGCAATTTTGGGAGTTGACATGTTTAATGATGGCGCTTCGGAATTACGCATCAATTGGCAAAAATTGTAAGATTTAACGGAGGAATCGTGTGTATACTAAGTTTTGCACTGTTTCAATGGCGTTTCTTGTGGAACTTGAACTTGGGAAACAGGTAGAACTATCAAAGTCAAACAGGAATGGATCTAAAGACTTTTGTGAAATGGTGATTACTCGGTATTTCGTGCTGCTCTACTCAAGCAAATATCTTAAACCTGCTACATGGACGTATTAAATATATATCATCACAAAAAGAGTTCAAAAGCCTGAATCCACACCTACCATTTGCCATTTCACTCTACACAATACTATCCAAGCATGAACACAATAAGAACATTTCAAGTAAGATAAACTCACCTCAAGATTATCCCTTCCTTTCTTAGTTTCCACATTTGCATGTCCCTCCTAAATAGGTAGCCGGAAATGCAACTAGCCCAGTTCCCATGCACGGAACGGTTTTGTATAGTGTTGGTATAGGTTCATATTAGATGACTGGCTGTACCATGATGATATGTTTAGCTGGTGGCGGGATGTGTAGATTGCCTTTTGGCATATGAAAATTTGGGATGGGAAAAAGGTGCCGAAGCGGTTGAATCGATACAAAATCTGATGGAGGCCAAATGTGACTAGAGTAACTTGTTTGTTCCAGATTAACTTCAATATAATTAATCATAATCGGAACTGTGTCTTTATACCATTGTTTAAGCACCTAAAAAAGATATTTATAAGCACTTTTATGTAAAAATACATGACTTAAGTAAATAGAAAGTTTTCATAATGTTTGTTGATACTTCACACAGTATCTTTCTCTCCGCCAAAGTATTACTTCATTTGAAGTAAAAAAATGTCAAGATATTCTATTCTATTCCATTCTGCAATCTACAGTATATTATTACAGTAATGACTCACAAATGAGTACACTTGATTCATGAACCTGACATTTCAATCAGGCCCAGTCAACATAATAACCCATAGTTCATTTTTTCTTCATAGTGATTAAACTAAACGAGTTCAAATATGGCCCATAAACATCACCAATACTTTCCACAAACAATAATACAAATAGCTGTTTTTCCTGGTTTTTCTTTTCTTTTCTAAACTACTAGTATACTACTTAAACCATCACAACTTGTCTCCTACAAAACCTCTACACCAACCCAGTAGAAGTCATTTCATTATTTATTTCACTATTGCGTTATGTGATTTTTTCACGTCATTTTGACTTGAGCTGTCAAAAATTTCAGTTCTAAGCTTTATAGTCCAAGTCTTTCTACTAGGGTCTGCTTTGGGAGGAAGATGAAAAAAATAATACGTCATGAGTCATGACACAAACAAAAATGTGTACCTTTCTTCATTCCCACACACTAGCTCCCACTTCTTCTCCACCTTTACACTCTACATACATTTTAAAGATGAAAAGATAACAGTTTATACAAAACTTCAAGACCCTCAGAATATATATTGATATTGTATTTTAACATTGACAGTTATATAACAACTGCCAACCTTCTTCCCACAGGCCCACGCTTATTTTGTTTCTTCTAAAAAGGGCGGACCAGCTCTGGGTTGTCCATCCACAAAAAGTAAACAAAAAAAGGTTTGGCGGGCTGGTGCGTGGTACGGTAACTACCGTACACAAATTTGTATGGGTTATGGTATAAAGCTCTAGCCTCTCGGTTAGATTGCAGCATAACTCAATATAACATGTTAAACTGAAAATTTGTAGTTGTTGGAGATATTTATCAGAAAATTTTTTTTTTGATTTTTTTCTTTGATGGAAAGCTGTGTAGTCAATAGTGGTGTGTGCTGGAACTGAAAGTGTTGTGTTGATGTTTGAGCGTGAGCTTTGGTGGATAGAACGACACGAGAAGCGAAAATGAAATGGGATGGTGAGAATAGGAAATATTGATGTTATCATAGGTTTCTGATTTTTGTTCCCCCCTTGGAAAATGAAGAGAGATGAAGATGATCTTCTCGCCATTTTGTATAGAAATGATCTAAGAGCAGCTGAAGAAAAGGTGTGCTATACACAGAGTGTTTACTTTGATAATCTTCCCTCGTTCAAACTACGGTTAGTTTTCGAAATTCTGACATTTATCAGCCAAAACTTGATAACAGAAAACTCGAATCTACAAAAGACCAAGCAGCATTACTCCTTCTGTTTCTTGATTAGACTTCAACCAAAAGTAGTTCTAAAGCTGTCTACGTCAAAATCAGATTTATTTCTTATATCTAGTTGCGAAAAAACATCACTTTTTCCTTCTTCTCCAGAATCGCTAAAAGCATCTGTATATCAATCAACTTAAACCAAGCCCCAATAAAAAGGAAATGAATCAAGTTCTTTCTAAACCAGAACTGATGCATTTACCAGCTCGCTCTAAAGTACACACAAACTGTCTACTTTCTGGTCTTAATCCAACTCAATTTGAAATCTCCAGCTACGTATAATTGAATTTTTATACTTTTTTCTTGAACTCATATATTCCAAGAAATGCCAAAAACTATAAAACACGTACAAATCTTAAAACTTGATCTTTTTCAAGAAAAAAAGACCGATAAAAAAACTATAATCAATATAGACGGTCATACATCACCAATCGTCAAAATTAAAAAAATAAAAATAAAAATAGAAATAAAAAAGTCGCACGCCAACAATGATAAATTCAGGACAAGAAAGAGAAAGAGAAAGAGAAAGAGAAAGAGAACAGGTTAGAAACAACTGAGACAGAATAAAATTTACATCAATCAATCAATCAAACTACCTAATTCTCAAACAAACACAAACATCCTCTCCCTCCTCCTTTTTTTTCTTCTTGTTCATATGAAAAATAAAAAATAAAGAACTGTGTTTGTTTGTTTTTTTCGCACGTAGGTGTATAGTACGTGGATATTTTACATCGAGGGAGAGGAGTCTTTTTGGAAACACATTGAGTGATCTGCTTGTGGCATGCAACAGGATTTTTCTTTTGCAAATAAATGCCACGAAGTTTGTTAAAATATGGTATATACATGAATATACATAGGACTGTATTATCCAATCGTAAAGAATGTTCGCTCTTATCAAATAGGGAGAGTTTTTGTACATTGCTTTCTACAAAGTTGACCCGCTCGCCTCGCTGGCCGGCTGGCTGGTCTGAACCAAGCATACAAAACAAACCATCAATCATGAAATTAATTATTACATATTTATGATACGTAGCACATCAACAATGATTAGACTAGACTATTCCATCACTTCTCCGTCTTTATCATCATACGAAAACTTCCTCAACTGCATTTCTCTAGTGGTCAATTCCACAGAAGCAATATTGGACTCGATTTTTATTTTTTCGAGCTCCACTTTTGCCTTCTCCAGTTCGGCAGCCAGTATTTGGCCTTTCATGTTGTTCAGAGATTTTTCCATCTCTATTCTTTCTTGAGATTCCTGTCTCTTGATTTCTATTTCTTGCTGTACTTTGTAGAGTTCAATTTCAATCCGGCGGTCTACTTCACTCTTACTACTAGTTACATTTCCCATAAACTGATTGGTGGTATAGTTTGAAGAAGGCATGGTTTGTTTGGGTACGGACATCAAATTGGGATCAGGGGATAGATGCGTGTGGTCTGCCATTGACGTAGAAAAAGAATGAATTGCTTCTTGGTTGGATATTCCCTGCACAAGTATGTGCTGTTGAGATTGCTGAGACTGAGAACGGCCAGGCATAGAGTAGAGCAGGTTTTTATCTATATTGTTCATGCTTCGAGGTGAGTTGGAGTGGTCTAGGATATAGTCGTACTGACTTGGTGTTGTTGAAGATGAAAGGACACCGTATGACACGTTACCTGCAGAGCTAACACTAGTCCGACTTCTGTTGTTTGAACTAGCAGTGTACGTTTTTTGGAGGAATTTGGTTGTTGAAGGTAATGAGTCAGATCCAGTTCTGGAAGTAGAATTGGTAGAAGACTGATTTGACTGCAACGTAAAAGAGTTTCTATTAGAGTTGGTGGTGGTGGTGGTGTTGCCGTTATTGTTGTTAGTATGGTTGGCGTTATGATTATTGTTGTTGTTATTGTTTGCAGTATTAGAAGAGGAAGAGTTTCCCACCTGGGAAGAAAATTGACTAAAATTTGAAGTATTTTGCGAGGACGTTTGAACAGTTGAATCAATTGAGTTATCATGTGTACTGTTGACCACGGCGTCTTGAAAATCTTGTAATGCATCCATCTGGGCACTTTTATTTGAACTATCTAGTGGAGATAATGACAATTGAGGTGATTGGTGAGTTTGATAATCGGGGGTTTCCATAAGCTTTTCTATAATGTCCCACTGGGGGATGTCTCTAGCAATTATTTTTTTTGTTTTTTCTAATAATCTAGGAGTGTTTTGGTATTTCTCTATATCGGATTTCAAGTGTTGATACCTTCGTTTGAGGTTTGATAACTTGTTCTTTACGGTACTGTCTCTTATTCGTACGTGGTTAGGAAAGCAGCCTCTTGTTATTGACTTGATGTTTGATTTATTAAGATGTTTAAAACCCTCGGGCATATGATTTGCAACAAATAATAATAGTTTTGATACATCGTCTTTTTTCCAAGAAAAGTATCCTGTGTTTTCACCCTTTGAAATAGAATCCTCTTTGGTCGATATATTAGTACTGAAATCCGAAGCCATGAGAATGCTAAAATATGATGACTTTGGGTTTGGTTTTTATTTTTATCTTTATTTTTTTTTTTTAGACAAGAAACTTACACACAATCAAAAGCCCGAGAAACCCGTGAACATGGTGGTTATGAGCGATTGTGTAATGCGCGACCGTCGTTAGGAAGTAAATATTGCAGTTTTTGAACGAGTAGTGCAATTGGTCAGAACAAAGCAAAATGAGGTGAGGTGAGGCGATTAGGGAAGGATTGAATTAGATAAGAGGGTGTATGTAAGGAGGGAAAGGAAACAAAAAACAAAAAAAAAAAAAAAAAAAAAAAAAAAAAAAAAAAAAAAAAAAAAAAAAAAAAAAAAAAAAAAAAAAAAAAGATTTCATCTAATATTTATACATATTATTTTATTCACTTAGTTAATAGTATTACTACGACTGTTAGTACAGTAATCATAATAAACTTCACCCTACTGCCAAACGCTGCTGCTAAAAAGTTTACTATGAGCAAATCTGGCTAACAAAAAAAAAAAGAAAAAGCAATTTCTCATCTTACTATTACTCCCGTTTACAGTGTTTAGCTCAGATTTTATCTATTTTAGCTTTTCACGTGATACTTAAATAATTCCCCGTTCTGGAAGGTGCGGTAAAAAAAAGGAATGTGAAACCTGATAAGATTTCGGTGCATTATTTCATATTATAACGAAAATGATTCATGACATTGAACATTCAAAGTATTCAAGTCGTTTCAGTATCCATGTAAATTTGTAGTCATTCCAAATTTGATTTGATTGAATAAAAGTACTTGTGAGAAAATCTGAGTATCAAGAGATATAAAAACAGCATATCATCAAAAACATAAAATCGCATACTGGAAACTTCAGTTCAATTGGTGTGTAGATGGCGCTCGCCCTAGCACAACTATTTCCTTCTTTAGCAGAACAGCCCAATTAGGAATTTTTGATTGTACCAACAGAGATTTAGCTGTAGTAGTTAATTGCATAGTATGCAAGTGATTTTCTCACTGTGGAAATTGTTTGTGCATAAAACCACACTAGTCTGTTTTTGGACATTTTTACTGCAGTTAATTCAGCTGAACCCCACTTACTAACTGTAACAAATTCTTCCATAAGCGCAATATTCTTTTCGTCCAATTGAAATTGCCACCAGGATATATCACTAAAACTCTTGACTTATCAGTTTTGTTCTTGTTCATTATCCATCGGACTATGCTCGGTTTGATCACGAATAATTGTCTTCTGACGGGGGCTAAAACATGCTGTAAAGTTGATAGAAAGTTGCACAGTCCGTCATTATGGAATAGAAAAAAAGATAACTCCTAGTCCCATCTAGAATAAACTTCCTTTCTCGACTATGATTGGCTTTAATTATGAAAAAGGAAATATTTTCTTCTTTTTTCTTTTATTTTTTTTTTTCTCCGACAATTTCTTTTTTTCCGCAAGTATCTTTTTTTTTCTTTTTCTTTTTTCCTTTGATTTTAGCTCAGTTGAACCTAACTCAATTCCAACACCAAATCCAATTCAAATCTCAATGAATTCATCAAATACTAAATTTCTATGTAGATATAAGTAAGATAAGCCTATTTATAATCAAAACTATTATGTGCAATTTAGTAACTGATGGCGGGGAGATTGGGGACCCCCGCCCATATATTTTGTTCAAGCCTTTCTATTGGCTTATTGATGGGGGGAGCAAAAACCATCAATTTTTACAAATTTTTACCATAGTTGATTTTATTTATTCATTCAGGACTTCTATATTTAAAAATAACGCCACCAGGTTACCTCTGAACATTTTAAAGAGTATACAGCAATTGTCGGGAATCAATACCTACAGGAAATCACGGTACATGTGGAAACGTCTTACCGGAATTCTAGAAAAATCCGTCGGAGGGCAGTAGACATGTTTGTCCCGTTTGCCTCGAAGGATTGAAAAATGATCCTAGAGTTTTAAAATAGAATCAAAAGAGGATTCTTAATGATTCTTTCAAATTGCTCTAGGTGCCAAAGAACTTCTGATCAAAGGTCATAAGTTGGGAATACATGAAAAGTGCTCAATCGGCACCTGGGAAAGAAAAAACAATATGTAGTAGTCAGTTTACTGCTTGGTGGCAAATTGTATTGCAATTGAAACTATCATCACGAATATATGAAGGTATACGTCAGTTAGTTGATGTAAAAACCAAGCCACTTTGTGCTTGTTAGTCTATTTCATTTCATTTCGTTTGAATAGCTATATAACACACAAAAGAATCGTAGCAGTATCGATGAGAAATTTCAGATCTGATGTAGGAACAGTTGAATATAGCAGCATATATAATTTAGCAAAACGCAAGTAAACGCCACAATCCGCATCTATCAAATCTTCATTAAACAACAACAGTTTCAACAAATATCGTATCATTCTTCTCGGTAACACTCTCTCAACGTGTTAAGTAGGTTCCAACACGTTATCAGATTTGACAATATCACATCAACGGAAGGGTTGAATTACCATCCCATTCACTTGGTGAAAATATTTCATGTTGTCCTTTTCTTATTAAAGACCATTTATTGACTTTAATGATGACCGAACTTGGTCCATACTCTTGATAAAAAAGTAACCCCATTTTTCGAGTGGTGAAATGTAACGAGAGAATGATTGGCTCATATAAGGCAAATATAAACGGAATTAAAATAATAGTCTTATTCTAGAGCGATTCATAAGACATTATTTTGACATGTTTGATAAATATCTCTGACCTCTTTAATCTTGGATGTATCTCTTTTTGATAACTTCCATACAAACTCCTGGCATATGAACAGTTTGAACAAACGACCGCTTCAGAATAACGGCACATGATGAACAATAACTAGTACATATCACCATATTGTTGGTATAGAATCAACGTAAAGCCAACACCACTTCTGAAAACGTTAGTCTCAATATTCAAATCCAAATCCAATCAAACTCACCCTATTCTCTTTTGAAAATGCTAAAATTTTAGGCACCATGTCATTCAAGTATTGCCATTTAAACGACTTGCTTATGAAAAAAACAAAGCAAGACTGTTGGTTGCTATGTCTTGTTCTAACGTGTCATATTTGAAGCGTGAGATTTTTTCTTCATTGAAAAATCAAAACACATTTTACCCTAAATTTTAGGTGACTTCAAATTGTTCGCTACAAAAATGCCTTAACTCTCTAATACTTTTGCAACTTTTGATCAAAGCAGATATTAGCACTTTTGTTACAACAAAATTCCATCTGTGCCACGAATTTTGACTATTAATGAAATCCTCATAATTTATTGATTCTTCTTTTAATTGTATCGATCGAAACTCAATACAACGTTAATGTCAAAGTGTAAGTCCCTGAGATTGGCCTCCCTTATAACAAACTGGATCATTTACTGACTGTTTAGCATTGATATAGGCATTCAGAAGCGAATTGTTTTGTTTCACTCCAGTTTCTTAAAGCTATTTTCTAGTATGCTTGTTTGTCAAAGTTTTTAAAACACTTTATTTAAAAACGCTAGATATAGCCAGATCACAGGTTTGATTAGCCTAGCCGTCCATCTGATTGATATGGAACACTATCAGTTATTGGAAGACTCAAAAGATCTTGAGGAACTGAACGGTAGTTTCTTTTAAATAAGCTCTCTTAGCTCTGGGCAATTTTTAGTAAAGTCATCCTAGCGACAATGGAAAAACTTTCTCAACTTGCGACCAGCAATCACTATGATCCTGCAAAAATATATCAATGACAAGTTTAGAGATTACCTTTATTATTCTTTCGATATTCAAAAAAGAAACATACAGCAACGACTTTTCTAGTAATATTTGCAGTTAGCTCAGCATACGTCGATTCATGAATGCTATACCAGAAGCTGTGATGCCGTCTCTTGTCTTAATATCAAAGCTTCTTAATAACAGCGGGGGAAAAAAGCACGTTTGAGATTTATACAAGGTTCAACTATAAAAGGTTCAGACAAAAGCTGAATTGAGCTTATGGTGTTTGAAGAATAGAGCAAAGATGTATCTAGCTTAATATGTTAAGGTGACAAGTCTCGACATGGAGATGATAATATCAAGGTTGAAAAAAAAAAATGTAAAGCTAAATTTTTGAATTTTGAGATTGTCATGTTTACAATTTCTTTTAAACAAACTGACATACTAGTACCGGCTGAACATTCTATCAGTTAAGCTAGAATTAGATAAAACCAAAAGACGCCATTTCTATTCATAACTAATCACTAGTCATTTTTCACAGTATATAAATAAGGCTGTTGTAATAATGGTTTTGTGTGAGCCCATTTGAATCCTAATTTTTTCTATGCCTTTAGGTGATAGGCTAAGTGACACTGTTGCCACAAATACAAGTTTTCCAGTGCAAGTATCTACAGCTGATACAATATATCGAGCTACTATGGAGAAATGTGCCTAATTCTGAACCAGTTTTTGGCATTACATTAATGATAGTTCAAGCGTAGGCAGCCACGCTTATTCCATATCTTTTTATCGTTCAATGAAAACACCATATTTTACCAAATAGCGCCTTTCATCACGAGCCAAGAAGCAACAAAAGTTACATGAAAAGTAAGAAAAACGCAAATATCAAACTTTCAATGTTTTGTTGGGGACGCTCAAACGGCAAAATCAACTTGTAGGCAAATCTAAACGGCTTTGTGGTTGTTCAGCTGATTGGCATAACTGGAAGATGTTAAGACACTCTTTTAGAATTTTGCAAGACTCGATGATCTACTCCGGTAACTTTCTGTCGCACAATCTTAAAATGGTCACTTTACAATTCCTTCAATATCCGAACTTGTCCTACTATACATCCACCTCTTTTCAGCAGTCTAGTGAACGCCACACGAAGATATAAAGCGGCAAGTGCAAATATTTTTACCAAGAAAACTTTTCATATTGTTTGTAACTCCAAAAATTTCCAATATAGAGCATCTATTTGCGATACCTTAATCAAGACTTTCACGGAGATCTCATGCCCTGGAAACTCCCTTAATGTTTAATGTATTGCAAAGTTTATTTCCGCTCTTAAATTAGCTAAAATTCTCGCAAGTTCAGCAATCATCAAGGCTTACTGGAAGGCATCTGTTATCTTACTACTCATAGTTGGTTGAGCATTTAAGACTGGTTTGGAAAGAATGTTTGGTTGATTAGGATGGATTATTTCCAAACTTTAATGATACAAAAGTCAGCCAGTTAGTATCAAAAATTCTAATATATTTACGCTTGCTTACGGCTCAGCGTTTACAAAAACAAGTATCACTATGGATAGGCCTACTATTAAATGAAAATATCATGGGCTATATTAGTCTAAATTCACAAATATATCCGATATACCAATGCTTCTTTTTGTTTTCTTGCTTTATTTCCAAAGGAAAAAATGAGTTAGTTTTAGTTGAATGACTCACTTGAACTTTTGACTCAAAACTTTGTCCAGGGACTAACCACTTGGTACGGCCTGTTGTTAAGTTGGCTTTTACTTCTTTCTTTCTAGAAAGCAACAAAAGATTCAATACACAAAGTACAGTAGGTTTCATTATCCCAGAGCCACATGAACGCAAACCTTTTACGTGTAGACTTTAGTAAAACATTACAAAATTTAGAGCTTTCCAACTGAGACAGATGACGGAGGATTGTTACTACACTGTTATAATTTGTCCAGTTCTTCTTAGCCTTACGTTGTACCGTACTGTACATTGGCTCATTCCTAGAATGTAAATTTATGAATGGGAAAGAGTGGGGATTCTGAGTTTTAGACTTCAGAACTCAAAAAGATCCTTCTAATAGATGCGCACTCGGATCAACGATTTTAAACTGTTATTGATGTTTTGTACGTACTACTGGATATATTTCTGATGGACTTAGCAAACTATTATTAATTAGATATCCAAAACATATTACGTTCATCCCCAGATTGCTGTTCGTATATATATTGATATATCGAGAAGTCTAAGTCTATTACTCAATCTGACAATCTTTGGTAATCAATGTTCTAACAAATATATCAATGATGACGAAAAACAATAGCATGGCACTGATTCATGCGTTACTGTAGGTAACCTGTTTTCAAGTGGCATAATAGTAAAAGTCCCAAAAGAGGAAGGAATTCCATTACAATTCCGAGTATGAAGTGAGGTTTTAATACAGTAAGGATTCCACATGGATCTCCTATCATTTGTCCTCTTGATGTTATACTCTACTTCTCTCTATAAATTAATAAAAAGAGAAGGCTTTTAAGGTGTTTGGTTTTATAATTGACATAACTTTATATATATTATAAACTAGTAAAACAGTGGAATGGAACAGAATACGATGTTAAGCACGGCGTTAAAGAATGTGATTGAAAGGGCTGAAAAAATTGATACTGAAAAAGACCTGAGAGCAAAAAAGTTTCATACATTGTGGTTGTTAGCAGAAGATGGAATGGCTGAATAACGAGACGTATAGGCTGGAGGTTCTGGGACAGGAGTAGTCAATAAAAGCTACGGGAGAGGTCACGTTAATTGGCTTCTAGTTGAATAGAAAATTGTTGATTAAAAAGCATGTAGAAAAGAAAACTAAAAGCGCAAAATTGTTAGCTTTGTAGGCTGTTTCGGTGGTACCGTCGTGGCGAGGATGAAATCAAGTCTCCCATTGAGAGGAGATAGTTGATGGTGTAGAGCGAGATACCTTAAGGCTGGCCCAGAGGAAAAATGAAACATTGTGAAGATAATATATATAGTCAACAAGTTGACGAGTGATCAAGAGTGAGAAGAGCGGTGTGAGAAATTCCTGGCTAGTGCGAAAGGTGAATGATACAAAAGGGTTACATAAAGAAACACAAAAAGGTTACAGAAATGTCAAGGAAACAAAACTGACTAAAGGAATGATAAACATGGAGAGGTACCTGCTGAGCAGAGTGGTCCAACCCAGGACTAGCCCTAGAAAACTTTGAATACTTCCTGGAGATGATAAGTGTGCGGACGGCTAGCTGTGCTTGTGATAGCGGTGGGGTTAAACTTGCTGAGGATATCCAATTGAGATGCCCAAATGCTGAAACTCAACGGAACAAGGTCAGGTATTTGCTGCTTAAGTTGGTCTTGGATGAAGTGCTGAACAGCAACCGTAAAGCCGTCTACAGGTTCGTAAGAGCTACTGGAGGTGCTAAATAGACAGCTGAATAAATCGAGACATCAGCTGAAAACCTACCACAATGAAATCTATATTTGATACGTAAATGTCCTTCGTAAGAACGACGGACCTGGACATTACTATTCAGCTATTTACTTTTATTAATTTTGTGAATTTTAAGCTAGGAAAAACACTCAAAATCCACCAGTATCGATATACCTTTTCATACGGCTTAATAAAAGTCTATTGATGTTAAAAAAAGGAACATTTCTTAAAAAGTTGAAAAATGAAAAATCCATCCCAAACCTTCGAGAATTTTTTTTTTTTTTTTTTTCTTCAAAACTTCCATCATCAACTCAACACCAAAAAATGTCTGACGACGATTTCATCACCAAAAACAATCAATTCATTTCCTTTCTCAAGGACCGAAAATACACAATCTCAGAGAAAGTTGCCATTCACGATTTCCGTAGTCAAAACCAAGGCCGAGGGCTTATCGCTTTATCCGACATTGAATATAATGAAGCGTTGTTCAGTCTACCTCGAGCATCGGTGATGGCACTGGATACCGACACTACTGGGTTTGTGGAAAAAGTACCAGAAGTTAAGAATCTGGAGAAATGGCCAGCCTTGATTTTGTACATGCTGTATCAGATGAACAGAGATGATTTTAAGCCTTATTTCGATGTTTTGCCGACATCGTTTTCGACACCGATGTTCTGGACCAAGGAAGATGCACAGAGGTTGTTGAAGGGCTCAAAACTGGTGGACAAGATTGGGAAAGAAGACGCTGAAGAACAGTTTGAACAAAATCTCCTACCTTTGATCAAGAAGTATCCTGAGGTGATGGGTGAGGTCACTATTGATATGTTTCACAGAGCCGGAAGCTTGATCATGGCGTACAGCTTCGATATTAACAGATTAGAGCAGTCCATACCCAGAGACAGTGACCCCGAAGAATACGATGATTACTACAATACGGAAAGTGAAGATGAAGACGATGAAGAGTCTTCGGTCAAAGCAATGGTACCACTAGCTGACACTCTCAACGCTCACTCCGTTCTTCACAACGCCCATCTCTGCCGCGAAGGACCCAACCTCGTCATGCGAGCGACCAAGAAAATCCCCAAAGGCACACAAATCTACAACACCTACGGCGAGTTCCCCAACGGAGATCTTCTCCGTCGCTACGGGTACGTCGAGCTTGGAGGTACCGAATTTGACATTGTCGAGGTAAGCATGAACGAAGTGGTGGACGCGGTCATCAAACACGCACCGGAGAATAAAGTAACTAAACAAAAACTGAAACCTGCAGATTTGTTTAGCGTCATTCAGGACCTCAATGATTGGGAAGAGTACACTACTGAACTTGTCGACGATTCTTACGAAATAAATGCTTCCGGAGAACCAAGTACAGAGTTACAGACCGTAATTGGCGCACTCACCTATGCCGCATTCCGTCACAAAGAATACAAAGCTTTCAAACGACAACTCAAAAGAGCGTCAACTGACGTCCCTGAAGCCGTCCAAGAATTTGTTGACGCAATGCTTAATCTCTACAACGACCGTACCATCTTGACAGAATCAATCCCCATATACCACACACTTTTTACAGACCGCTTGTCACAGTACAGCAGCGAAGCCATAGAAAAAGCAGACAAGCCTGTTGAAGTGGACTCCGACGCGACCCGGGTGGTGACGTCAGTTGAAGGTATGGCGATGGAGGTTGTTTCCGGAGAAGCACGGATCTTGAAGAAGGCGATGAAATGGGTCGATTTGCTGAGACGGCTTCCGCTCGAGGAATTTGGGTATGAGTCTGGGCATTGGAGGGAATGGGAGAGTGATATTGCTGGAGCAAGAAAGAAGCGGAGAAGAATTTGAGGTCATTTTGTGTGCGTGGAATAACTGTAGTGGATGTGTGCAAATTTACGTGATATGACAAGCTTTTGGAATATTGAGTAGACATTTTGGGATGGTACAAAAGGGCTCTTATTGTTTTTTGTGGGTTTGCATATGATGAAACAAAAGCGATACTAAAAACTATCAGGTCGAACGTTACTAGTTAGAATGATAAGCCTCATAAGTTTAGATTCTTCATACTTGGACATTCACTTTTGACAGGCTTCACATGAATCTTGCGTAGGTATATAGGACTTGATTTGAACCAGTGCTATATAGGATAACCTCTGTATATTGCTATAACTATTTCATGTTTAATAATCAGTGCCATTATCACATCTCGTTCCGATACATCTTGTATTTATTCAACTAACTATCAAGCCAATATAGCAATTGGATTGCCATTTTGGTAAGTTTTCTATTGTTTACTTATTGACATATCCCAAAATAGAGATCCATCCACACACACAGTTACTAGTCCGATAACAAGACCACTACGACTAGATCCTATCTACGGCATGAGTCTATCTCAAATCTGCTATTTTCTTTTGAAAAACGTTTAACCAAATTTAGTTCGTATTTTGTCCAATTCAGAACGTAAGATTGAACCTATTATGAAGGCCATAAACAGTAAAATGACCTTAACAACTAGGCTTACGCTAATTACTTCACTACCTCTCCTCAAAACAAGAAACTGACAAACGAGGTACAAAAACCAAATTTGGGGGTACTAAAGATTAGACAACAATGGACTGCCACCAAATCGCCTCATACTCTTTAATCACGTTCATCTCATAGAATTATCTAAAACAATTTATACTGTAGATAAAAATGGACCATTAAATTTTCATAATACAAGATGCTTCATCTAATCCATGAACGAAAAAATAAAAAAGAAAAAAAGGCGTAGAAAAACGTATAGAAATAATTTTAACAATAATAATAATAACATGCACTTGTGTACATCAAGAACCGTTTGTGCACACACCAGGGAGAAAAAAAATCAAATGAGCCAAAGCAAATGTTCCTCAAATGCGAATAGAAAGAAAAAAACAAGAACGAGAGCAGGTGTATAGATGTATGAACTCAAGAAAAAAAACAAAAAAAAAAAACAACAACAACAACAAAACATGACATGAAAACAAGATGGAGATAAACGAGAAACAACTCAAGTTACTCAACAGCATGATTTCTTTCATAAACAGACTGACGATAAACGATGAACAGCTTGGTTGTCGTTAAGTCATAACTTCAGCCGATGCCATTGGTGCGGTACCATTCTTCGGAGCTTCTGGTGTAGCTGGTGGTTTGGTCCCATTTCGAGTTTTTAAAGCATCTTTGAACACATAACTAGGTAATGCACTTCTAGAGAAAAACGGTAATAGAAAACAAGGTTTTGTGTTGTTAGTACAAAAGTTGAGACCATCAAGAATTTGGTAATATAGTTAACAGTACTTACTGTTTGACATGCGTGACGAGGATAGTCGAAAGGCGCGGATGGTCGTGTTCATAGAATTCACAAGCTTCGAAAAATTCTTTGCACTGACGTTCGACGCTTAGCCGTTTCGAAGCTATTAATATTTTCAAGTTAGAAACTCTGTAATTGAATGTTGAACCCGCTTCAATACCATCGATAATAACTTACAACTCAAATTCAACTGAAGACCTATAAAGTAAACAGTCGTATGCACTGCCACTTTCCCACTATTCACTGGAATCTGGACGTCAGGCGGTATTTGATCCAGTCCTTCTGTAGGCTTATGATCCAAAACACGTTCAGCCTGTTCCTCCGAGCAAATGAAACTGCGATGAAATCCATCAACGTAAGGATGAACCAGTTCAATCGCATCCAATATCTCTAGTCTTTGTGAAAACATCCGTAGTCTACTTTGCACCAGTCCAGCCCATTTCAAATGAGCTTCTGACGAGCCCTTGGTAGCCGTATTTATCGACAGATAGTCCCTATACTGAGAAAAGAAAGTAGGAGTTGCAAAAAAATCACTCCAACCAGTGGTTCCTTTCCAAATCGCCCGGATTTCGTCGCGCGCTTTGCTCATTTCGTTCATCACAACTTCAAACGTTGATTTCGTAATGTTATGCGTCGAACACATGGGTGGATAAGCAGGTGTAATCACAGGCATTCGGTGTTGGCGATCAATGATGCTCAAATGAGGGTTCCAGCTTCGGAAATCATCAGGAACCGCCGTTTGAAGAGGCTTCAGCAGAACTGGTTCTGGCCACGGCCAGTCGTCGTACACTTGGAAAAACATGTGCACGATAACAGCAGCGTTGGCACGAGGATATAGTTGGCATACGCGGGCTACCAAAATGGCCCAGGAAACTCCGCCAGGAAATCCCACAATGTTACCGTACACAGCACGTCTTTGTGCCCAGAGTCGGATTGCACGAAGCGCCACTCTAAACACTTTAGGTTGTGGCACCGTTCGTAAGATTTCATCTGAGACTCTTGTTCCGTTTATCGATCGTAAACTCTTGTCATCCAGGTTGTACAGTAGTGATTCATCTTCAAGACTGAAATCTCTGGGGACACTATACACCTTCAATCCGACAAAGACCACATCTATCGAAATGCCAGCCATTTTAACTTTCAACACAGGCACAAAGGCCTCTGGAATGATCGTGATTGATTCAAACTCTGGATGGTTTCTCAAGAGGCGAGGGTAATGCTCAAAGAACTCAAACCGGGTAACGAATTCTGGACACACAACTAAGGTATCAAGATCCGACCCTGGCCCGTGTACTCCCATGCGGTAGGAGCCAAAAGTGAAGACTTTTCCTCCAGCGGTTCGTAGAATCTCCTCAGGCTGGCATAGAAGTCGGCCGATCTCTTGAACGAAATTTTCTGTAATTTCCTGAAGATCGTCCAGGACTCGTGTTCGCTTGCGGGACTCTTCGGGCGTTTCGTAAGAGTCGTTTCGTTTGAGTTCCGAAATCAATTGCTCGTTGAGATCTTTTTCAAACTCTGTAGGATTTTCATTGGAAGTGGGCGAGCTTATACCATAGTTAAAAATCTTTGATTTTAAGCGCATTTGAATGATCTGAGAGTCAACCATTAGTAATATAAGATAATGCAAGAAGCGAGAGAGGGGATGATTAGATGATAAATGCTGGTGATGGGGAGGGTTTCTTGCTTGCAAATGAGATTTGGAAGAAGAAAATGAAAGAGAAAAAACTGAAAATAAAAGACCAAAAAAAAATAAAAAATAAGAAAAAATGATACAAGTTAACTAGACTAAATAAAACAAAGTGCTAATAGTAGTTACAAAGGTATTCAAAGACCAAAACTAGACTAGTTGACGATTGGTTTATAGCATGGAGGTGCCGCCATACCAAAACCAATTGTCAATGTTTATGAATTCCACTTGTTGGCAGTTCATTTCGTAGTCACAGAATACAAAGTCTGAACTTTTTATGAATTTTTTTACAGTGGGAGGTAACACCCAAAGGCTTTGGCGCAAACTGTAACAAACACTGAAGCAGGAAACCAAACCAATCAGCAATGGACCCAATCGGCACCGGTAGCACTAAGACAAGTGTGATCGGACTCGTCTATGCTTAGAGCATATATATAGCATATTTTCTGTGCAGTAGCCACGCATCAGTTGAAGCTACGTGAGTGTTATCATACAATAAATTTAATCTAATCTAATTTTCTTCCCATAAATTGGGGATTATTCATAAACGCACGCATATTGGTTTTGAATTTAATTTGACATTTCTGATCAACCAGTTTCCATTCCTCCAAAAAAATAAAAATAAATACGGGAAAAAACGCGTTGGTTTATTCACCTCCCCCCTCTGCTACTTCTACAACTACCACGACATACACACCAGAAATACACACCATGAGTGACTCGGAAGACGAAACTAAAAAAGGTATGTTTGTTTACGTGTTTTTCTAATCACAATTGCATATTAACCCGCGTTTTAGCTTCTCCTGAAGATATTGAAGAAGGTATGAAATCGATCGGTTGAATTAGATGCTTGGGACTTGACATGAATTTCTTTCCCGTAAACGCGTCGTGCGCTCTTGGGCTCCTTGTTAACAAGATCTTTTTTATTTATTACTGAAGAATACAAAACATGGAAGAAAAACTGCCAGTTCATCTACCAGCGAGTGTCAGAAACCGTTCTGGACTGGCCAAGTCTGACCATTGATTTTCTAACAGAAAACTCATACACCACAAAGTAAGTTGAGTTTACTGACTGCTGTTTTACGCTCAGAAGTGTTACAAAGATTTAATGCCTTTAGGCATTGCACGTACGTTTACTTTTACTAACTTTAGTTTGTATTTCATCTTTGATCTAGCGACAAGATATCTCAGCAACTACTTCTAGGTACTCATACCGATATCACACACAACAACTCCCTTCTCCATGCCCAAGTCCAGTTCTCATCTAAAGGCAAAGGTACGTCCATCCATTTCCCCAAATGCACTAGCCTCTATGGCCCCACTAGCACATATACGTTCATTTGAATGAAGTCAATCTATTTAGTTCTGATCTAACCCGTTTACCCAGTCAACAGCCAAGTCAAGATCCTCAAAAAGTACCACCACGAAGGCGAAGTCAACCGCGCGCGTGCCATGCCCCAACAAAACTCCGTCGTAGCCACCGCAAGCAACACCGGCACTGTCTACCTCTACAAGCTAACCGACGACCCGGAAGCCGCTGACCCAACCTACTACCAAAAACTTGAGTTTCACACGGAAAACGGTTACGGACTCACGTGGAACCCGCTAACCGCTGGATCGCTTCTCACTAGCTCGGACGACTCTAAAGTCGCTCTGTGGGACATCAACAACCCCGAATCTCCGGTCTCAAAATTTGTCGACAGCGAAGACATTGTAAACGACGTGGCGTGGCACGGTCAGCATTTCTTTGGCTCCGCCAGCGAGGATAAGTTTTTCCGGTACTACGACACGCGAACGCAGACTCCCATTCACAGCCACTCAATTCACGACCACCCTATAAACACGCTGGCGTTCAGCGGTGAGCACATTGTGGCAACAGGCTCGACCGACAAGACGGTGGTGCTTTCTGATTTGCGGTACTTGAAAAAACGGCTGCACACTTTGGTTGGGCACGGCGGACCGGTATCGACAGTGATCTGGTCGCCTTCTGATACGCAGGGTAGGGTTTTGGCGAGCAGTGGAACGGATGACAGGAGAGTCATTTTGTGGGATATTAGCAGGATTGGCGAGGAACAATCGCAGGAGGATGCTGAGGATGGTGCGCCGGAGTTGATTTTTATGCACGGTGGTCACACGGGGTCTGTTACTGAGTTTGCATGGGCAAAGACAGAGGGATCAGATTGGCTGTTGGGATCGGTTTCAGATGATAATATCGTCCAAATATGGCAACCTACGTTAAGCACATTGGGATTGGCTAAGCACGATGTCAAAGACGAAGATTTAGAGTAAACTCGAAAAATAAACGTACGCCAGTCTTTTAGATTTAAGGAATACTGTATAATATTATGGCCTAATATATTCTCAATCACCATGAAGTGTTTCAAATACATAAGCTATATGAGATGCATAAATTCTATCTATAAAAAAACAACAAAAAACAAATCATCAAAATCGTATCAAGTAATTTAGAAAGAGACCGTCCACAAAGCACCTTTCTTCATGTTCTCATAACCGTGACATACTCCACAATCCTCTTAAAGTCTTCACACATAGCCGCCAGCTCCTCTACTCTTACTGGATTATTTTCTCGTATCATATTCACGGTACCACTGAAGAACGACAGCAGTGAACATGGTCCCAGGATGGCTTCCAGCTGAAGCTCAACAACGGTAGGCTCCTCGTCGTCTTCAAATCGGCCTCCATGGGGCCCACTAGCGGGTGTGTAGGCCAGGAATTGGGTTTCGATTTGAACTGGAGGCTGCATTCGTGGAATGCTCTTGTCGCCTTGATTGGCGGTAATGGAAGAACCTTCGATCAGGTTGACGTACTGGGCAATCACCTGTAGCAAGGCCCTTAGAACCTCGCCGTCTTTCATGTACCACACATTCAGTAATCGCAGCATCCCCATGGCTACGAGCTTTTGCTCGTGGGGGTTGAGATTCTCTAGTCTTGAATATCCCTGGATCACGGTCAATAGCTGCTGATGCTCTTCCAAGTAGCTTGACACGCCTTCGGGGTTGTAGTATATCGCTGCGACCGGCAGCGCTCGTGAATCATCTTGAACCAATGCCAACAACTGTGATATATAGTAATCTAGCGTGTTTGACGTTTGTCCTAGGGTGCTGTACCTCACCACAATAAGTAACGCAAAATCCAAAACTTCTTTTCTTCCTTCAGTCTCTAGGCTATTCATTATCATCTGAAAATAGAACTTTAAGTTGTCATCACTCAACAATACCCCGGAATTGTCAGATTCCAGCATATCACATATATTAGGAATGAAATACTCAACTGGATCAGACGAGCTGTCTTCTGTGTATCCTTTTCTCATGTGCTCCATGATTTTGGAAAGGTATACGTCGTGATTTTCCGGTGTCGGTTGTGCACGAACAGATAGCTCAATCAGCTCAAACACATCTTCAAAAAACTGTTCATTACCTTGTTCCAGCACCGGCTCATAAATCTTCAATAAGCATTCTCTTATTTCCCCAGAGGTTCCAACTTCGAGAGAAATCAATAGAGTTTTGAACGTATTCAAGAGTCCAATTGCCGCCATGTTTTTATCATCCGTATATCCAGGCTCTACATTTCTTCCTGTGATGTCCTCGTATAATCTTAAAAACTGCTCCGTCAATTGAGATGCCAAGTTTATGGCAAAAGGGGCCAGCTGTTCCGGGAACGTATCGATCAAATCTTCCAGCACGATCGACAACTTTTCAAAGTCCATGGATTCAAAAACTGAGAAAATACAACTCATGACCTGTGATATTTGCTGTGCCAACGTTTGCTGGACGACCGGGTACTCAATCAAAGGCTTGAGCGCCATAATGGCTTGGAACTGGACAACGATTTCCGGGTCTTGCAAACATTTTGAAACACCATCATATATCTTCTGAATCTGCTCATTGGATGCCTCTATTTCTTCAAATTCGGAAACCACTTCACATGCTCGGGCACGCAGAAATACATGAGAGCTTGACATATCGTGAGCGACCTGAGTGATTAGAAACGATTTCATCTGTTCAGCAACTGGAGAATCTGAATCTTCTAAGCAAGGCCTTAGCGCTGTAAGTATCTGAAGAACACCATCTTTCCGAATTGCCAAGTTGAAATCTGTCGGGTTGGATTGATATTCGGTGATGACGTTGTTTATAAACGGTAAAATAACATCCAAGACAGTCGTTTCATGTAGTCCGACCAGTCTCTTAATTAGTATCTTTGCATTATTTTTGGGTGTGAAGTCTATATTCTCGACATTAATGGAGATGTATTCTTGGGGATCGTCCTTGAGCATCTCTAGTTCCGATTCTTTTAGCACAAGCGTTTTGAAGATCAATTCTGATATGAATGTATGAATGTTAGGGGCAATCAGTGCATTCCATATATCTTCGTTCCTGATTGCAATTTCGAAGTAATTAAACACATCTATCACTGCTCGAGTTCCAATCTGCCGTATGGATAAAAAGTTGGGGGTATCGTTTTGGTTATCAATGTACCAATTCTGGACATCTTTAATCAAAGTTTCGCACACGCTCGGACAGAAGCACGACATGTAAATAGACGGCAGCGTACCACCCTCGCCCAGATCTCTCGAGTAGGTGATAAATCTGGTATGCAAGTGACACGCCCATTTTTTGCATTTGATCCATGTGTATAATTCGAATGATCCTGTTTCGACCAGCACTGGCGAAGAGTCCTGGATCCAGTTCGAACTATTTTCTTGCGGTTGATCAGTGAGAATGACAGGTTTGGCGATGACAGCGGTAAATAGAGGAATCCAATTGTCGAGCTGAGCTGATTGGCAGAAGTACAAAGGAAGAGGCGAAATGGCAGCGTAGTGATAACATTTGAATACTTTCCACATGATTTGCGGGTTCCCCGTTTTATGAACTATGTCGAGCAGCAATGGGAACATAGACTCTAATATGTTCTGGTATCGCTCGAGTGATCTCAATTGTTGGTTTGCCGATCGGTAATATTTCAATATTTGGCCCGCGCAAAGCACCCCCGAATATTTCAACGAGTCGTCTTGCAACATCGACACAATTGTCTGTGGAAGATCCCCCCATTCACCTTTCGCGTAATCTTCCACTATCAGCAAATACAACATGGTGACAAATTGCGAGTTCATCCCCACGCTAGCGAGCAGCATCTGTTTGAACTGGTCCTTGACATTTTTTGGTATACTTCCCCAGTCGTCTGTGATGAAATTCTTGAGGTAAACGGCGGATGATTGCTGAACAGATTGACTGTAAGTACTGTCTTTTGCGAGAGAGAGACAAGTTGTGCAGAAGTATGGGTTTGCACGGGCAGTCAAAAGATGAGTTTCTGCTGATTGCCGGGTGGATGAATCGGGGTCTAAAGTTGCGGCGAAGGCCTGAGCCAATAATTGGACATCCATCTGACAGGTTGTTTGAGCCCTCAATATTCTGAATCGAGGCTAGTCTGAATTGGAGAAAGGATGGGAAACTAGGCAGAAAATATAAAAATAAGAAAAAGTCAAGGAAAAAAAATAAAAATAGGTTTGATCTGAGGTTGGTTTCTATTTTGGCACAGCAGGATAATTGTATGCGGATAGCATGAACGTCAATTACTCAAGTCGCAAAACTGGCAGAGGTACTGTAAGTTGATTCTTATCACTGTGTATCTGAAAAAGAAGAACAAATTTAACTTTTTCCTTAATATAGCGGACTAAGTTAGAATTTCGTCATGGACTGCGGGAACCACCAACACTTTATATATTCCAACTTTTATCACTCCATAAACCATTAGTCGTACAGCTATTGCACAAATTACACGTTGATGGAACATCGTCAGTCACAAATAGAATTCCACCAATTTCACCACTATGCGTACGAACAAGCCAATTCCATACGCCATACGGCGAGAAAATATCATGGGCCTCTATCATTTACGACCATACAAATAGTTTGAGACATCACGTGTGTGTGCTAAACCTTAAACTCTACTACTGTGCATAATTTTAAAAAATATTGGAAATTTTTGTTTTTATCAACGAAGGAGAATCCCAATCACACTTACACTATATAACCTGGGCTTAAACTGAATTTATGACTTACACAAAACCAAAATTCATATTCATGGTCTATGTCTGTACTGTGTTGGTGATATCGCTGCTCCTACACATGAATAGTCGGATTTATAAGAGATTCCCATATTCCAGTATCACTCTTCAGTCTTAATACATCTATTTACTATGACTACCCAATCTTTTAAAAGCCTGTTCGATAGTTCAGTATTATTCCAGAAGCCTAAACAGCTACTTCTATGTACAGTAGTACCAGTACATACTGTACTATCATTTAACGCCATAAATTTATCACTTACCAGCAAGACACTTCTCTTTGTTAACTTCAGGAACCATCTCGAACCGTTAAGTCCATTAAAGATACTACATTACAGCGCCATTAAAAATACAGATTATATATTGTAAATGTAAATGGTTGTTAGCACTTTTGCCGGTCCAGGTATAAATTTGTGTATCGCCTAATAAAACTTGAGGAGTAAAAGGTAATGGTTTGGACGATTCCGGTGTGTGAGTGTCAACAAATGTCATTAATTTTTTAGTAGCACTACTCTTAACATCTACTTGAAATACAATCTGGGACACAGGATACACAGAACTATTGTATAGTTATACTCTTAATGGGAATGTATAAAAAATATGGCATTGTCGCGCCATCAAACTTGATTCGGACCCCGTCTGACGCTTCACTTTCATCTACTGTACACATACTTCAATCATACCAATATAGACACCAAACAAGTTCAGAATCAACAGGACTTGCTCATAAAAGTCACATTAATATTCTATCATATAAAAGAAAAAAAATAAAAAATACAAACACAAGACATAAAACAAATAACAAAAAAACAGCACATAGCTACAACATTATTTTTATTCTTAAAGTCCTCTCCTTCTTAGGATCTCTCCAATCTCGCGCTCATATTCAGCACTGTTTTTCCTTTGTTCAAATCTAAGTTTCTTCTTGATTTTGTCGCGTTTTCGCTCAGGTCTCATAAGATCTTCAATGGGGATGGTCTCGATGGGTCGGTCACTATTCCTACTGCTGTATCCGGCTCTGGAAGTTGGTTCAGGCCTTGAAGCAAATGTAGTTAGGGAATGTCTGAGAGAGTCATCGTTGTTAGGGTTGAGACTGGCTAAAGTTTCCGGATCGTCTTTGTATTTACCAACGCTCCATCCTTGATAAAGCTCAGAATAAGATTCTTCTAAAAACCGCCTATTGACAGGCCTGTAATGCTCAAGCTCTTGGAAAGTATCGGTATCGGTAGGACGGATCACAGCTCTGATAGTTTGAATGATTACATCCAACACCAAGCACATAACAAATGCACCCAGAAGAGTTGCCCACCATGAGACTTCAACACCGAAATGTTTGAAAATCGCATCATGAACATTGTAAATCTTTGATGGTGACTTCCCGTAAACATAGGACAAAAACATATTCCAGAAGAACCATCCACCAAAACAAATCAAAATAACTGCGAAATTGATAATGGTCCGACTATGCTGTTCCAAAAGTTGAAGTTTGACTGTAATCATGGTCACAACTGTAGTGTAAATCAGCACACCCATAGGATAAACTGAATCATCATTCCAAGCATGTTCGCCGTATAGATAATAAGTGACAAAAGAAGTAATCACACTGTGGGAAGCAGCAACAATCATCCACCCAATAAACAAAAGTAGTCCAAAACTCTCATTGGTTTGGCCTTTTGCATAAAGTTCAGGGACCGCAAGTAAAGTAGACGCCCTAAGATCTTTTTCGAAGATACCAATACATAAAACTGGCAAACTCGTGAATAAGGTGTTGAACATAGATAACGACCAAGTTTCATAAAGTGAACTACCAGTGAACATAACGTTTCTTTGGAAAATTGCTTGGGTGAGATAGAAAAACATTTCTTTGTAAAACGTTCCGAGAATGTAACGGCAAGTTCTAACATAATTCCATCTACCATGAACTAATAAAAGTTTCAGCAAAAATCTGAATTGTGCAATAGCATAATCCGAAGATCTAGCAGCCTGTAAACCTTCTTTACCAGTGATACCAATACCAACATCAGCGCTTTGGATCATAGCAATGTCATTAGCACCATCACCAATGGCAAGTGTGATAGCGGACTTAACCTTGGCACGTACAGCAGAAACCATTGATGCTTTTTGAGAAGGACTAGCACGGCAACAAATAACTGAGTCAGCTTTAACTCCTAGATCGATGAAAAGGTTCATCAACGTTGAATCCTTCTCAATTTTGCCTAAAGTGAAACCATCCACCACGACAACGCAATGTGCAACATGTCCACCGGCTAGTTCTACCATAGCAGCAGCCATTTTACCAGCTATGTCACCTTCTTCGTATTTAAGAATGATAACTGTAGAATAATCTTTGATCAAACGGCAAGAATATCCAATATTAATGGCTGTTTCACGCTTATCACCAGTCAACATCCATAGTCTGATATTAGCTCTTCTAAGCTTGTCAATAGCTTCAGGAACACCTTCTTGTAATTTGTCTTCGATAGCAGTAGCACCGCATAAATCAAGTCCAACTTCAATCATTTCACCAACCTTTTCAATTTTTTCTTGTCTATTCACAAGACTAGTTTTAGCATCCGAATAAAGCTTACTCCAGTTTTCAAATTCGTCCACCGACATAAATCTATAACCGTATAAGAGGGTTCTTAATCCTTCAGTTGAAAATTCCTCAACATGTTCAAGAGTTCGTTCCAAAACGTAATTGTCATTCAGTACCAAATGGTCATCAATCTCAATACTTTCCAGACCGGGATTGACTTCCGCTTCGTACTTTTTGATTTCCATAGAAACTTTAGCGTTAGCTGAACTAGGACCAGGAGGTGGAGGCGCTCTCTTGCTAGAATATCGTTGTTGTCGTGCCATAGATAAAGATCTTCTGGATGCTTCGGCAATTTCAACCATATCGTCGTCTCCATGAGCACGTTGGTGAAGATAACCATCGATACTGTTTAACACATCTCTGCGGTCAATGGTGATACTTCTTCGGTCATTTACAATACTTTTTCGAGGAGGAGGGCCGTGATTACTAGAAATACTACTCCTTGCAATGGCAACTTCGGCTTCGGCAGTCTTTCGAATTTCTGCTTGGCGGTTAATTTCAGCTGATTTTTCCAAAGCTTTTTCGGAATGCTTCAGACGTTCAATAATGATGTTGTCGGCACCTTTACAAAAAACACAATGCCTTCCATCAGGAAACTTAACCACAATGGACATTCTTTTTCTAGCACTAGAAAATTCAATCACTTGCTTAACCTCATAAACTTCGTCAACTGGAGGGTTGTCAAATCCGTGAGGGTATGTTCTAACAGTCATGTTATTATGCTGACGATCTACAACAATAAATCCCATATCTCTTGCGGCATCAATCAGTGCAATCTCATCAGGAGACGCAGCTTGATAAGTAAGATTTTCGGTAACCAATTCACCATTTTCATCCTTACTGGCCTCCAAATCGGGAACACATGAATGACAAAGAGCAAGAGATAACAAGAAAAAGTGTGCTTTTCTAGCATAAACAGAATTGGGATGTGACTGAAGATAACGTAAGAGATCAATCGTAGATCTAGTTGTTTGAATTTTAGTTGGCGCGGTAGTGGATTTCCATCCAGAACTTCTTACACTTGCACTACGTGCAATTGAGGCCATACTGGGTCGTCCAGCAGCCATGCTTTTTCGAGGGAGAGCTTGACCATCTACACTGGCACGAGTTTGGCTAAAAGAAGACATTGACATTTTAGGATGCTGTAGAGAGCTTCGAGGCTGAGGAGCTCCAGCAGTAGACAAAGAAATGCGGGTGTTTCCCTTGATAGCCATATCGGCCTCTTTAATTTGATGAAATAGTTTTGCATCTTTTTCTGCATTTGCAAGTTGTATATCCAAATCGTGCAACCAAGCGTGTCCACCTACCGACATTTTTCTGAAGATCATTATGTTATCTGTTAAAGTACCTGTTTTGTCGGAAAAGATATAACTGATTTGGCCAAGCTCTTCATTAATCGTAGCTGTGTGAGCTTCACATGGAGTGTCAGACGGAATGTGATACATGTCGATATCATTTTGAAGCAACACAATTTGTACAACTTTGACAATTTCCATGGAGACATATAACGAAAGAGGAATTAAAGTGTTGAACATGATGATAAATCCCATGAGATTGGGAATAACACCTACTTCTAGACCCTTCAAATACCACATGTGCTTACCTTGGATGTTGTAGTATAGAGCTGAGGCAACTGTACAAAATGCTGCCAATGCCAAAACAAAAACAACCATGAAGATGACAATATTGTTGACTTTCTTTTGCAACCGAGGTGCTTTTGTGCGTAAATTTTGTATAGCGTTCATTCGTATTTTGGTTTCTTCTCCACTGAAAACGACTAGTCCGATTACCGATGGTGTGTTTCTTAGGATACTACCTCTGTAAATGATGTGAGAAGACGTCAAAGGATAGGTTTCACCGTTGATTGTAGCAGTACCCTCGAAATTGTACAGGTCCAAGTTAGGGTCTTCGGCAGTGACAGATGCTCGAAGAGATGCAAGTTTCTCGAGGTCGTCACAGTGCTTTGCCATCTCAGGCAAAGGTTCACGAGTTTTCAAATTTGTTTCACCGTCTAAGGCCATTGTTTCAATATATGCAATGTTGGCTATTCCCTTTGAAGAAAGAATGACAATATCCGCAGGGACCCAATCGTTTTGTTTAAGCTCAATGATATCGCCCACTTTGAGCTTTTTCCATGCTGTTTCTTTAAATATTATAGGTTCACTTGAATCGGAAGCTGAATCTGTGTTAAAAGCATCTCGAGGGTCATCCTGAGACTCACGTACAACAATGTCATTCCCTGAAACAATTGAGTCTCTAACCGCAAGCCGGCTATTCAAAGTAGCTACTCTTGCAATTCGGTTGTTTTCTTCCTTGTCTTGTCGGTGCCTGCGTGAGTCTTCGTACCCTTCTCTACCCATTGAGATCGAAATGAAAACCATGAGAGGAATGATAGTCGTGTATGTACCTGTAGTCGACCATGAAGGAATCATTTGCATAATTGAGACACATAAAAAGTAAAGATTGGCTAGTTTCGAAAATTGTGCTATTATTTGTCGAGGTAGAAAGTTGTAAGCGTTGTAGATGGATGAAGTAATGAGATTGTTTGGATATGGTTTGTTTGTTCTGACATCAATAAGATCTTCTCTATTGTTCACAACCTCTACGGGAATGGTGCGGCCACCTTTCGACGCTGGGGGTTGCTTAACTCGCATTACAAAGTCGTGCACAACTTTAAATGTATTTTGTGCTTTTTCTTTTAAACTCTGATTGTGTGAAGAAGCCCAATTGACATAATTTGGAAGGGACGCGCTTGCATTATTGAAGTTATTGTTGTTGATTGAAGTGTCTTTTTTCAAGGATTTTGTCGATGCACCATCATCCTCGGGAAACATGCTTTCTTGTTGGATTTCTGGAGTTATTCATAAGCTTTAGTTAGTTAATTGGAACATACTCCAAACAAAAATAGAAACGTACCTGAAGTGTTATTGATGCCATATGACTGGTTGGCAGATATCGGCGATGGTTGATAAGGCACTGGTTGCGGTTGAAGTTCGATGGGGGATGGAGGGCCGGGTTGTTGGGAAAGATGTTTTGAGAAAAGTTGGGTTCGTAAACTATAGCCCCTATTTCTGCGAGAAGCTGGAGTAGGCTGAGCCGTGTCTATTTGCGGTGGTTGGGGGCGGTGATTAGGCTCGGTTTCCTCAGTGTATCGCGGTGGGAAGGACGGGAAAGGGACAGGTTGGTCGTCTACGTTGAGTGTGGAAGAAGCTGATACAGTCGTGTTTGAGTTGTTGTTTGAGCCTGCAGATAAGCTTTGTCGAGTGTTTGCCTGGCTGCTGCCATTTTGATGGCTATCATCGTTGCGAATGTCGTCTGTGCCCATTACACGAGCAGTTTGTGGGATGGAAAGAGATGTATTTTGTAGCAGATGTGAATAGGAAAATGCTTTATTTTTGCAGCCGACGTTTGACTATTGGGGAAAAAAGAATGACGCTCACCAAAAGAACCGGAGAAAGGTAAATGAAGGTCTTTGAAATTCCTAAAGCGTGAGAAATGATAAATGCGATGCTAAAGGAATAAAAGCTCAAAGATGGTGATATGCTATAAATGGTCCAATACAGACGAAGGATCGTTAATGAATGGAAAAGAAAGAAAAATAGGAAAAAGAGAAAGAGAGAAGAAATAAGAAGAAAAAAAAAAGCGAGGGGGAAAACCAATAAATTGAAAATTTCTGGGCTTTTTTTTTGATACAGAAAGAAGGTTTAAATTTTATATGCTAACTAGCTTTATAAGTAATATTCTTAAAAACAAACAATTCAGAGTCAACATCTTCTGTCCAATAACCAGGCATTCATATGATCGTTGTAAGTATGAAAAAGGTCTAATTGCTTAAGAAATATTTGTACACATTTGTTTATTCATACACGTCAAACAAAACACTTCAAGATGCTTTACCAATGTCGTTCATGTAATATATCTACCATATACCATGTGCTATATGGGATGCAGCACATGTTTCTAACCATTGTGTCTCCAATGTTTTCGGTGAGTATGAAAGTCAATTCATGGATATTCCAAGTATCCGCTGCATATAACCCGGAGAATAAACGATAGAGCTTGTGCCGACAGTAAGTTGTGTAGTTTTTTATTTTGCCCATAATTGTGCCATTCATTCAAATACGTGTACTACATAAGGAACCAACCAAATGTCTACACCAGTATATTGGCGGTGTTCAGTTTTACTTTCTATTCAGCACAGATTGAAGTATTGACCGCATATCGTAACATCAGCGACTTTTGTCAATCAAATTGAGCCAACTGCCACCGCAGTAAAGTGGGTCGGAGAAGTAAATTTACAAGAAACCTAACTCGTTCCGAATTCTGATGGGTTAGGCCTCCATCGATATAATATACAGTTTCAAGGCAGTGCCGCAACTCTTGGACTCGTAGGCTCAGCTCTAAGCTACCTTCCGAGGGAAAAATAAAAGTCAACGTTGGGCCTCAATTGTATTGAATGTATGTGATGACCTTCTTCTTAATTCTACGTGGAATCAATGCCGTTTATATATTAAACGTTTTGTATATTGTGACATACCATAAACTGAACTATAAGACCAGGTTTAGCTGTATACAGCACACAAAGCGAAAGTTCAACTTGAGGTGGGCCGGTTCTATTTACCAGACGGACGGCTAAATTACAGTAGAATTTGAACGATGGTAAATAATCCAAAGTCAAAAGCGGTAAGCGCGTATATAAACGTCATTATCCTAGTATATGTACCATGAACTACAGTACTTTTATTTAGGACTTATGATGTCATCTGGACCTGTCAACATTTAATTTATCGTGGTTGTCTGTCATAAAGTGCACTCGCCTAACGCTTAAAACCAGCCATAACAATAATCTCAAGTACAAATTTAATATTCATGATTATGGCCTGTTGCTGCTATTAATAAAGCTGGTATTCGTCTTAAAATGATTTGGAACAATGATTTTAGGCGGTGTAAAGACAGAGAGTTCCTAATCGTTTGCTTGGACGGCTGTTGATTTGATTGATGCGACTTTACGGATACATTAAAATGCCTCTGATTTGCCTCCTTATTCTTTACCTCTTTCAAAGCATCTCCTATTACTCAACATATTGAAGATCAGAAAAATGTGTTAAAAAATGAGTTCATGGCACTACAGCTACAACTTTCACTTACATTATAACTATATAGGTAGTTTAGGACAACTAGCTAGACAGCCATTTCTTCACCCATCTTTGTAGAAATAAAGCCTTTTGATGTTATTAATCATTATTTCAAAATCCCAAGCTTAAGACGGATCCGTAGGGGTTGTAGACAAGGTCTAAGCATACTTTTTGTTTCTTTGTTCAAGAGATCAGGTACTTATTGGTTGTACTGAAATTTGTTTACAAAGCTATCTCTGAGTTCCAGTAACTACAGTTCCAAATATTAAATGTTCTACCTTGAAAGAAAATTTGTCTGTTAGTATCTCAGCTACTACAATAACAGCTTTGTCGAGTGCTATCAAGGGCTATTGATATCGTTGATAGTCACGATCTTCGAACATCACACCTTCTGATAGCACTGTATACACAATATACTGTAGTATACCATAGGTAATGTTTATACAAGGTTGAAGCTTCAGGCACCATAATAACTCACTTTGTAGACGTTGTTATTTATTATCTATACAGAAATAATGAAAAACTATGAAATATATACTACAAAGTATGCAAACCTCCATTCTATATCCCCAGAATTCTACAAACACACAAAGCATCTCACAGAATCTCCTCTTCTACCACCTTTTCATAAACCGTATGCTCGTCATTGAAATTTTCCATTTCATGATAATCTCCAATAATCTCGCCTTCTCTGACCACACCAGGTAGTGACCTTCCTTTGGATTTCCATTTCCATAGTCTTTTCGCTTTTTCGTCTGTGGCCACATCGACATATCTAAACTCAATGTCGTGAATTTGTAAAATGTGTGCAATACGGTTGGTACGTGAAACCATGTTGTTCATTGCACTGGAAAGAGATGTGTAGAGGAATACTTCGGGCTGTTCTATGTCGCTGTCGCTGTCACTATCACTATCGCTATCACTATCGCTGTCACTATCACTATCACTATCACTGTCACTATCGCTGTCACTACCACTGTCACTATCCGAATCGGAGTCATCAGAATCATCGCTATCAGTTGAGCTTTCGTCCTCTGATGTAGACTCCCCGTCTGTTGTCGAATCTTCTTCTGACGACGAGTCATCACTTGAGTCATCTTCGTCAGATGTTCCTTCAGATGACAATTCTTCAACTGACGACCTTTCCAAAGAAGAGTTAACATCAGATGTACTGCTTTTTTTAGCTGTCAAAACTTTGGTGGGCGAAGAAGACTGTTTAGAAAATGCAGTTTTGGCAGCTAGCACTGATGTTTTTTGAGTTTTATCTTCAGATGATCCAGCTACGTTTTTATCACTTAGGGACTTCTCAACGGAGTTGAAATCATCTTTCGTAGTAGAGTTATCGGCGCTGCCTGACTCAGTAACTTGACTGTTTTTTACAGAAGTCTTCTCTTGTGTAGGTATCAAAATATCTTGTCTCTTACTTGGTGACATGTCACTCTCGGAATTGATAACTCCATCAGATCTCTCGTTTGAAGCAGACCGAGCCTCACTCTTATCATTTTCGTTTTTCTCTATAGTATTGTCATCACTCTTTGAATCAAAACTGCTTTCAAATGAGATCTTCTTGTCAAAATGATTCGGCTCATTTTTCCCGCCCTGGGTATCAGTTTCAGCTGTGGGTAGCAAAGGCTGAGTGTCTGTCAGCGACAGTGATTTACTTTTCGACTCAAGAGTAGCGAGATCACCAGTGTTGGTAGTAGATGAAGAATTAATCGGTTCAATTGCAGGTGATTTTTCCTTCAAATCATTTACATTTAAAGCAGACTGTGTCGTTTCAGATTTATCTTCTTTTGAAGCTGCAACAGAAATTTCGTTGCTAAATGCTTCCTTGATTGACGAAGTGCTTGGGTGTGTTTTTTCGTTACTTTCATTGACTCCATCCCCTGTGCTGGTGCCATCGAGCTTTGCAAAATCAGTCGAAACGTTTTTGTTTTCTATCTTCGAGTTGTCATCAGCATGAGATTTCTCAATTTCCTTTTCATCTTTCAGTTGTGGGAGTTCAAATCCTACCTCTTTAGCGGCTTGAGATTTAAGTTTAGAATCCATAGCAGAAGCAGATTGAACTTCCAGGGGGGGTTTGCTCTTTGGCAATTGCTCTTTTGAGAGATCCCCAGAATGATCGGAAGTACTCAAAGCTGGTGTTCCGGCTTTGGGATCTTGATTCTGTGTCTTTTCACTAGACAATTGATCAGGTTTTTCTGGGCTAGCAATATCGTTACTTCCACTCGATTCGCCAATTGATCCTGATCCTGATCCCACCTCAGACTTTGCGTCTACAGATTTACCTTCACCTGTAGCAGCACCCTCGTCTTCATTAAGGTTGGCTTCATCTGGCAAGTCAGTCCCCAGTTGAGCTTTCCGTCTTGCTGCCGCTTTCTTTTTTCTCAACCTCTTTTTCGCACTTTTTGACAAGGGCTTAGCAGCGTTCAAACGCATGTTTTCCAGCAACTTCTGGCGTTCTGAATCATCATCATTGGGCTGAGATTGCAACGATTCTTCTGGTAAAGTAGGTTCCTGTGGTGTTGATGAAGACGAAGATGAAGATGACATTTGCGTATGGGGTGACTATTAGAACCCGAAATGCAATTTGAGGGGTGAAAGAAAATAAACACACGACGGTAGCCAACCTGATAAGTTAGGTTTGGAAGGACATGTAACTTAGCTGGGTTGGTTTATGATCTAGGTAGAAAACCCTTAAGTTATGTCGTTACTTGAACTTTATTCATCAAGAATAGCATTAACGTACTGTACAGTCCGTCGTACAAGGGGTTTCTTATGTGTACAGCACCCAGTACGCCCTGACGTTAATTGCGAATTCTCCAGTAAACCTGGCTTTATGGAGAAAGTTCCATTTGTTCCGAAAAATATTTATCCGCACTACATCGTTGGCTGTACTGACCTATCCTTCTTCTTGCGTCTTAACAAAAATTTAAACACTTGCAACACATATACGTGTTTACGACTATCCATTCCACATCAAAGCAAACCAAAATAATTCAATCGCCATGACATCGTTGAAAGTCACACTAAATAATGGCCGTGAAATGCCCCTTCTTGGCATTGGCACTTGGAAAGCAGCTCCAGGAGAGGTCGAAAATGCTTTGGAGTACGCAATTGTCGAGGCTGGGTATCGACACATCGATGGTGCTCGCCTGTACTCGAATGAAAAAGAAGTTGGTGAAGGTATCAAGCGTGCAATCAAATCAGGAAAAGTAACCCGTGAGGAACTCTTCATCACTACAAAAGTTCCACCCTCACATCACAACAGAGTCAAAGAGTGTTTCGATCAGTCTTTGAAAGATTTGGATCTTGAATACGTTGATTTGCTATTAGTTCACTGGCCTTTGGGCTTTGACAATGGAGGAACTGAAGAATTCTTTCCAAAAAATGAAGACGGGACTTACAAAATCGACCCTACTTTTGATCTGGCTCGAACATGGAGGGATTTTGAAGAAGTTTACAAGTCAGGGAAGGCAAAATCTATCGGAGTTTCCAATTTCTCTATACCAGTATTGAAACAACTTTTCAAGACTGCAGAAGTTATACCTGTTGTCAACCAAATTGAGTCTCATCCATTGCTACCTCAGTTCAACTTGGTTGAATTCTGCAAGGAACACAATATAGTGGTTGAGGCTTGGAGACCTCTAGCAAATGCTACCGATTTATTGTTTAAGAACGAAAAGCTTTTGGATATTGCAAAAGCCCACGATTGCTCAATCGGCTCAGTGCTTATTTCATGGCATTTGAAGGAAGGAAGATCGGTAATTCCTAAGTCGGTCAAAAAGGAAAGGATTGTTTCTAATGCTACACTCGTGGAATTAACAGATGAAGAATTGCAAATTATTGACAATCTTCACAAAGAAACCGGAGTCAAGAGAATGGGTATTAACGCCTTTGCTACTGGACTTGTGCACTTCGACGATTGGGATTAATAGGAATAAATTTAGTTTGGTGATTTGGATACTTTTCTTTTTTTTCCGTGACATATGATATAGGTATAATATTTAGTAGTAAACTATCACAATATCAGTTCTGTTGATGCTACGTATATATTGGGCTTTTCTAATTTACTAAACTGAACCTTTGTAGTTTTATTGCAAGCAATGTTTACCCTTTTATCATTATTGCTATCAGATATCCCTACTGATGTAAAAGATGCTGTCTACGTCACATTTCGTATACCAGTATGGACAGCTTATTAGCAGTAATACGTATAAGAGGTCAAATATTTGATTAATTAAAAGGTTTTTAAAAGCCCGGCAGATCCTGTATTCAAAACATTTGTTAAGCACAAAAAAAGATCTAAAACACCACCTTTAGAGAGCTAATATTATAACTCATGATATTGTACATCTATCTATAGGTAGTTTCAAAATGCAGTGCTTAATTCCTTACATGGACAGACTAGTTCGCAAATTGATGACTCAAATACAATCCGATCTATTCAGTAATACTTGATGTGTATTACGTATTGGAAAATGCAATTTCAATGCGAAATGAACATTCAATATTGACATCATTAGCCCAGTCACAGATAACGTTAGAGAAGAGTGGTTGTAATAAAATTGCATTGAACTACATCCGTTCAAGAAACATTGGCTATTTCTGCAAGATAGCGCACAAGTACAGTAGAACCCTGTGTACAATATTCACTTAAAACGTCAATCTTGTGATTCAGGAATATTGGAGCTATTTCTTGTGAGCTTATGGTGAGACATGAAAGCTGGGCTTGTGACCGTTGCTGTTTTACAAAATCATGACAGGAAAATTTAGCTGGTTTATTTGGAGCATTATGAATGTTTCTATACTATATTAAAAGAAGAAAACACACTGTATGAATTGTTTAGCTACTCTAGGGATTGAGACAGGAAAGTGTTCTAATACACAGTATTCTATGAAAGCCGTGCAATTCGCGATTCTACGATATGTGTCAACATATATAACTTTGGGTATTTATTATTCGAGACGATGTATTCAAGATCGATACTCTGATACTTTTAGGCTTAGAGTTCAGAATGGGCGACCAATTTGTTTGATTTGTTGAATTCGTTGATTAACAACACACCACACCACACCACATCTCTAACCTTTAAGCTTTAAGTTGAAATGAAGACTATTAAACCACTCGTTTGATTTGAATTGGTTTTTCATCCTGTGCTAGATTGGTCAATTCATGATTCTTAAATGAATTGAACTTCTACAGTTACTAGTGCAGTACGGATAGATGCTTTTGCGGTTACTTAGTATCGATAGTAGCTAACAAGCATTACTATATTTGGCTAGAAACTTGTGATGTTTACAAAATTTAGTGCCCGTATTCATTTATGAACTTGGTCCAGTAAAGATGCCAAATATTGATGCACTAAAACCCCCTGAATTGATCTGATTTTCTTCCTAAATACCTGGAACTATATGGATTGGGCTAGAAACTGAATCTCGTATAATGCAACTAGCCTTTTGATGATAGTGAGATGTTTCCACGCAGTATTTCTTGTTATTTATCACTTATGTACTGTATGAAGAATAATACAAATGCAAGCCAGCTACTGAAAGTCAAATAGTCATTGTACACAATATGAGGTCAATTGACATCTCAAGTTAAATTGTATGCAAAAACATCTATTTAAATAAATTCTGGTCGTTTGTTCAGAGGGATTCAATAGAGCTGAGAAGTTTTTTGGAGTAGCTTAACCTGAATTAACGTCAATTTCAGCACAACGCGACCTGACATGGCTTGACTTAATACCCCATACTAAATTAGCCTCACCTTATCAAATCCGTTATGTTTGGGTTTATTTTCTATTTATTTCTATTTCTATTTTTAATTTTTTTTTTCTTTTCTTTCTCATTAAATTTTGCTGTATTTAATTTTGGCTCAACCTCCATTCTTTCTTTCCCTTTTTATTTTAGAATATTTTCAATTTTATTAATTTTTAGTTTTGTATATTAATCCTGAAATCGGAAACTTCTTCTTTTACTCTTTTCTCCCTCTCCCTCGCCAGGTTCACTTTCTACTACTTTTGATTCATTAACACTCAAGAACCTGCTAATGTGACATTGGAACACTTCAATGCTCATATCACTGTTCTTATTCACGCTGCCAATACTGGCCAGAGGTGACGACGATTCTCCGGCTGTTGTCGGCTCTTTTTCGGCTGACGGATTCATCAAACCAACAAACGATACTTCGCAACTCACGGACCATTTATCACTGCAACTAGTGAACAATCTCGAAAACTCAACTTCCTCCTCTTCCCTCAAAATAACCGCGGATCTTGCTGCTCTGACTCCCATAACCGGCCGCTCAACTCTTAAATCAGGTGAAAATCAAGGCTTATGCATTGGCAGACTAATTTTTGCTGAAAAGGGGCAGTACATTGCTTGGCCAGATATTGCAATGATCAATTGTGACGACGAGGACCTCGCAAAAGATCTCATGGAACAGGAAACGACCCAGTCGTCTGATTGTGTATTGTTGTACTCAATGAAAAGCGCAGCGTGTAACTTAACTGACCCGAAGAAAGTTTATTCATTTCAGTTGGGCTTAATTATGACTGTACTAACAAATCAAGTTGCCCAATCCTTACACAGTAGTGTCGAGTCGAATCCTTTCGGCACTTATTCAGGAGTTGTTCAGCTTGTAACAACCGAACCCGAAAGCACGCCAGCGAAAGATCCAAAGAAATCAGTACTTGCAGCAGCAATTCTTTATTCGATAGCAGGAGTTTTGGCATGTTTATTCTTATTACTATTCTTGTCAAGCGCTGTGCGCTTACACATGTACCCTGAAAGATATGGAATTGCACCAGTCGGCGGAGGAAACAACGAAACTGGCTTGGAAGGCTTTGCAAATTTAACTAGAGCCAAAGGTATAGCCAGGGCTGTGCTAGACTCTATTCCGCTGGTAACAGTCAGGGTTGAGAACAAAAATAAGACTGATCAGGAGATGCAAAATCCTACAAACTCCGAAGAAGAGCATGCTAGAAAATCTAATGAAGACATTGAGTTGAACTCCATCATAAGTGATCATGAGAGTAGAAAATCTATTGAAAGTGCCATGAAATCATCAAAAGTAGCACAGAGCGAGCATGTATCAAACCCCTTGACCTCAAATGAAACTCAAAGCGCAGATCCTGTATCAAACAACAGCATTAATTCTAAAAACATTAATACACATACAAAACTTGTATCGGCTTCAGAAACAGTCGAAAACCAAGAGAACAACTCAATCGCATCAGCAAAAAATACACTACCGAACATCACGGAATCGATTATACCCCCAGCTACATCTAGCAACGAAATTTCTACTAAAGATTCCATTACAGTCGATGAAAAAAATTTAATTATTCGCAAAGAAGATGAATACACTTGCCCAATTTGCTTCGAAGATTTTGAAGACGGCCAAATTGTCAGAATATTACCATGCCAACATAAGTTCCACGCTCTTTGTGTTGACCCCTGGCTGTTGAACGCGTCCTCGCAATGTCCACTTTGCAGAGTTGACTTATCACTTATGAAGAAGGAAAAGATACCAGAACATCCACCAGGATTGAATCCGGAAACCGGAGAGGTTGTTGTTCCCGAAGGATATCAAATAGAAACATCAATATTTACTAGATTTTTGGATATTTGGAACGCACATTTGCTTCCCAAAGAAACACGAAGAATTGCGTTGCAAAGGTTTGAAGAGGAGGCGGAATTGAGAAGAATGTTGAGAGAACAAAGACGAAATAGAAGACTTGCGCAGATGCAACAGGAGTTGGAAGAAGAAGAGGAGCACGATGAGCATCAGAAGAACCTCTGGATTAGGTTTGTGAACTCGAGGAGGAAAGCATATTTGAACCACCATTTACGAAACGCATCTTCAGGGTCCGGTGCTAATGGTCAAAGTAGTTCAAGTCAAAACCAGAACACCGAACATCATGATTGAGCTTACTAGGTCGATCCTAATTTATATAAACTGTTTAATTTGTCCATGACATGTGTGTATATTTTTTTGTTTTCTATTTAATAAAACGGTCATTTTACATGGAATAAGTCCATGAAACTTTTACTTTAGTTGGTCATAACACACTTGATTTTCTATAATGGGCCCCCTTGTAATGCCCTTCTGATCAAATGAACAATCCTGATCTAAAGAATTTGGCGTCATCCTTATTTTCTGAGTCAACAAATCACTTTCGCTAATGGGAGTTTGAAGATCAATGATCCTGCCTCAAGTCTTAATAGCCTAGCACGGTTCTATTTTCAATAACTGCCGAATGAATATAAAATTCCATTTTTTCAGCTTACGACCTCTGAGAAAAGGAATCGCAATCTTTTTTTCATCTTAGTATTCTTGTCTCTGGCAGTCTACTTGTCGAGAATCTACACATTGATGGTTTTAGATTTTAGCTAAGTAGAGTGCCGTTGTTGGCCCTTAAAACGATTATTTTTAGCTCTAAAAATTGTCTTATTAGTACTGTGTACCTACAGTACCTTAGTCTAACATACTGTCTGTATACCAACGAGATGAAAAAGAAAAAAAAATTCTTTTTCACTTTCCCCATTGCAGCTCATCTCTTACCCCTAACCAAAACCAAACAAACAACAAAAAAAAAAATTTCAACCAACCAAACCAACAATGGGATCAGGCCAATCCAAACCCGTTGAAACGGTTCAACCCCCACAACCCGTCCAACCGGTCGCACCCTCGGTGCCCGTCGTTGTCTCTCCAACCCCATCAACTTCCACACCCACCGGGCCTCCCAAAGTCAACCCCAACGGTTTCTTCAAGTACGGTTTCCCGGGCCCCGTGCACGATATCGGGTACCACGACGAGTTCATCACCAGCTACGACCGTCGCACGCGCAACCCGTATTGGGTCGTTGAGCACATCACACCCAGCAGCCTTCTCCCTGCTGTCGGCGAGCCCCCCGCTGACCGCAAGAAGTCAGTCTTTGTTGAAGACACAGCCATCCCGGAGATGTTCAGGGGAAAATTGGCGGACTACTTTAGGAGCGGGTACGACCGTGGGCACCAAGCGCCGGCAGCAGATGCGAGGTTCTCGCAGGAGGCTATGAACCAGACGTTCGTGCTGTCAAACATGGCACCGCAGGTGGGTGAGGGGTTTAATCGGGATTATTGGGCGCATTTTGAAGATTTCTGTAGGAGACTTACGCAGAAGTATCAGGATGTGAGGATTGTTACGGGCCCTTTGTATTTGCCCAAACGTGATGTGGATGGGAAAATGAGGGTTACTTACGAAGTTATTGGAAATCCTCCCAACATTGCTGTTCCCACTCACTTCTACAAACTGATTGTGGCCGAGAATCCTATCAGAGAACCAGGTAGTCAGAACGTCGCAGTTGGAGCGTTCGTTATGCCCAACGATCGAATCGCCAACACCACACCACTAAAGAGTTTCCAGGTGCCTGTCGACGCACTTGAGAGAGCTTCTGGACTGCAATTCCTGCAAAACCTGCCGTTGGAGAAGAAGAAAGAATTGTGTCAAGAGGTTACTTGTGAAATCATTGTTCGGGAGTTCAAGAAGGCTTTGCCTGCTCCTAAATAAGTCTTGTCTTGTACATAGCTGATTAGTAGTTATTCAGTTTTGGTCTTGGAATCAATTTCTTTCAGGATGAACTTGTGTATATGTAAATAAACGTGTTTTTGCTACGAGTAATAAAAGTTTTGTGTAGGTGTAATTGTGTTCTTTTTTGTTTTCCGAGGTACTGATTTTGTGTAATTGACCAATCACGAGTGTATGCCGAACCGTGATAGAAATATTGCTTTACACGAAAAATTCACGAGCTCCGAAACAAACATCTAATTCAAAATGTCAGTTATCCGAATGGGTTTGGTTTGATAATATGCTTCTATATACTGATAATCTAAGGACACAAATATGGCTAAGTGTTGATAGTTTACTAGTTTAGTGAATGCTGATTTATGGCGGACTGTGTTGATGAAAATGTATTTTAATAAGTAGGACAATGCAAGTTATTCATGATATACCATATACACATAATGTGATAAGAGATATTATTGACTGTGAAGACTCTTTTGGCTTATTATGCGTGTTTCTTCACGATTGCAAATCTAACTATTCGGAACACCTATAGTCTGCCATATTTAGTTTGCAACAATAAATATCTACACAGAGACTTCAATACTTTTTTCACAGCTGAATGTGGGACATATTGAGCTAGAATCGATTGTAAAAAATCTTCAAAAGAGAGAGTAAATATTGGGGATATGCTTGGTCCATGCGATAATCAATTGTACTACTACAACAAACTTCCAATCGCTATGCTCAAGAAGCAAGAGAATTTAGTTCAAATACCAATTATGCCCATAGTTTCTTTATATCCACAATTTATTCAATTTACTCAGTTACGTTTTATCAAAAAAAGATTATTTCTTATGAGATCGTTCATTATACATACAACTGAATCCGTTAATTCTAGTTTTCGATGTATACAACATTTTCCTATTCCATCACTGGCAACTACACTTCAACTATCCCAAACACAATCACAATCAAGAAGGACTTCATCACTTTTTACTTATTTTTTCCATATCTTTCACCCAAGTCTCAACCACATCCCGCTGAATACTTCTCGCCACACTGTCCATAGTAACAACAAATTCAGACCTTCTATTACTGACACTTCTGACCATTGTTGATTTAAACATAGTCGGGGGCGTGAAAAGGCACAGTTCCTCTTCTTTGTGCCCGTCAAAAATTGCAGCATTGGCTTGTTTAGTTTTGACTTTTGTCATGGCTCTGGTCGAATAGATTGGCTTGGGAAATAACATGTAGTTGTTGGTTAGCCCTGTATCTGGGGTAATTTCGGGGTACAGGAGAACCCACTGAGATGGTTGTCTGAAGTTGTCGTGGTCGCTGATTCTTAAAAACGAGTTGGCGACTAGACTCTTTTTTGTGGGGTCATAAGGAATCTTGACTTTCCCACTAAGAAACTTTTTCCCTTCTTCCTTGAGTTTTTCAATGAGCATTGCTCTAACCTCGTCGCTTGTGCCTGGGACCGAGGGCACTCTGGTAGATTGAATATTGTTTAATATGATGTTCATCATAAGTTTAGTAGTAAACCCAAAATCTACCACAACTCGGTAGTTGAACATTGCGCCTAGTCCCAAAGTTACGAATGGGTATTTTATCACTGAGGGAATGACAAAAAGAGATTTACCTTCTCGCACAGGAAGCTTTTTATGGTTCATGACTTCGGACACAGCTAAAGACGTAGGAAATGTTATATACGGATCATCATGATTTGTCGAAAGACACATGATTGCTAGTTCCATAATTTGCTCGCTCAATGTTCTATTTAAATCTGCTACTGGTAACCCTTCTTCTTTTTTAGGCGAGCGCTGATAAGTGTTGTCAGATTTGATATTACCAGTGACATTAGAAATCATAAAACATTCTTCGTGCACTTTTCCAGGACCAAATATTGAGGTAGATTCGTCCTGGGTCATGGAAACTAAACTATCGTGCTTGCTTTCATGGAATAGAAGATTCGTGACAAAATAAATATTTTCAATATTGGCATCATCATGAGTAGCAAATTTATCAATTGAAGCAGCAGTATAAATATCCATATACTTCCCAGACCTGTGAACATTATTCAAATGTTCGTCACGGATTTTCAAAGCTTTAATATTTTCCTCACCAAGAAGCGCAACAATTGTCTTCTCCGACAAATTGAACGGTTTAACATGTGGGAAACTCCCAAACTCTACCATAATAATCAATACCAGCAGATTATAATCCTGTCGCGATATATTATCCCAGTACTCATTTTTTGTCAGCATACTCTCAATCGAGTACCATACTGCCGCGTAAGCCAAGAGCTTATTAGCAAACTCAAGGTCAAGTTTGCTGGACATATTTATAATCGACCTGATCGCGTGCCAAATAGCTTTAAAGAACCCTTGTTCGCCATCAACACGCAGCATGCTGACCTGGAAATCGGGCGACCAGTTGTCCTGGGAAGTGACGAGTGTCTTGAGGGCCTCGTAGATGTTGTAGGCGGCTTTGGAGTAGAAGAATTCGGGAGGGAGGTAGCATTTGTGGTTGCGGGATTTGCCCATGTACCTGAATACGCGGACGATTTCGACAATGGTGGTGAAGTAGTTTTCGTCGGCTTTGGTCATTAGGGGAGCGCCATTCCAGGTTCCTACGTTGGTAGTCATTGTTTTATTTTATTTCACTGAATAACAAGCTAAAGCGATAGTATGTTTTTAATTCAATTTTTTGGTGAAGGAGTAAACTAGAAAGATTTCTATTGCTCTATAAGTTTTGTTTAATAGCAGGAAGAAAATTCGATAATCTAGTTGTGTCTTCATGAGTGTTTTGACTCGAGTACTCTAGTGGTGTCGCAGGTCCTTTCTGTTGTGATACTGTTTGTAGGTTTTTAGGTAAGTTGATTCTAGTTAGTATTAGAAAGAGAAATGACAGATTTCAGTATACGGTAGTTACTTCAGATGCTAGATGAAAAAAATAAGATAATACGCGACTACCGCGACGCATTCATGCCAATAGTCATATTGAATTGGTGGTGATATGGAAGCTTTCCTACCTGGAAGCTTTAACTGTTCTATATTAGTCAATATTTATTTCCAGAACTCACACTGCTGAGCACTAACCAATCTCATCATCAACGGACGTTTACTACAAGCTACTAAATAAACTACAGGTACACAATACACACAAAGTTGATAATCATCGTTCCATATCGTAAGCGATAAGAGACCATTATCATAGTTAAAAATCTAGTTATTTTAAGACGAATTAATTCTTTGGCAGATGTTAAGCCGTGTATTGTACTGTACAAACTCAATTCACAAGTCGTTAACAGCACTTTATACGGCTAGTCTACTGGAACGTTATGAAAGCTAATGAAAATGCATGGTACTGATTAAAAAGCCCATTATTCAATATTCTCACAAAGATCTAAATCAAGTTGAATAGAGCTGATATCAGAAACAAGAACAAATTGCATTAAACTCAAACATTATTACATAGAATTCAGATAACATAACTTATATCGATACAAGTATAAACCAATAAGCTAACGTCAAAGAATTACATGAGTACAACAAACAAACAAACGAATTCATCAAATCATAGGGAGTAACCATACCTCATAACATTATAGAAAGAAAAAAAGAAGAGTATTATCAATTATAAATATATTAGAAAAAAACAAACATAAAGCAAAAAATCATCATAATCGTAAATAAACAAATCAAAATAAACCCCTCATTGAGAAATGTGCTGGAATAGTAGTAATAATTGTAACAACAATAGTAGTAGTGGTAGTAATAGTAATAATAGTAACAACATTGGCAATATTAACGACAATAATAAAAACATAATGGCTCACAAGGCTGTATTGATGATAGTAAATCTCAACGATCCTCAAAATATTTGAACTCCAAGTCAGGATCAAATTTAAAGTCGAGAGCATCCAATTCAGGGCCATGTTCTTGCTTAACTTTATCATCATTGCTCTTGTCATCATCTCCTCTGATGCGCAGCAAAGCCTCTTCTGCAGAAGTCATGCCCCAAACAGTTGGTTCCTTTCCTGCTTCCCTTTCCAAATCGTTGACCCATTCTCGCATTTCGACTTCTTTTGAGTTGAGTTCATCAATTACTTTTTGAAGCATTGTAATGTACTCAACACTCCTCATCAAAATAGTTCCTTTATTGGGGCGCCCATCCTTTTGGTGAGAGTTTGTGTCGATGCGATTCAGTAGGTTTGGTGGGACCAATTGAGCTAAATCCCTGATTCGATCATTTAAATTATCCCTCCTCCTGCGTTCTACCAGGTTGTGTGATTCTCTTCTGCGGCGGCGTTTCTCTTCCAAAATAAGATGTGGATCGTCCATGGAATGTGGCTTCAAGTGTGCGGAGGGGCCTCGTGAATGTGAACGTGCCCTTATTTGAGAGCGTGGAGGAGATGTGTAGTTGTCCAAAGTTTGATGTTGAGTCGGGGAAAATATGTTGATAAGATCAGGCGCTACTGGGGGAGAATGTATATGTGTTAAGCCGTATGATTGTACCTGCTCATTGTTGGTCCATTTGGAATCCTCCCAAGGCATAAGAGGTGAAGACGAAAGGTTTGAGGGCGGAGTGTTGTCGTACAATGCGTTGCCACCGTAAACATAGGACTGGGGGATAAAGTCTGAAGAAAACAAAAGATCTGGCTGCGGGGGTGCTGAGTTGTAAGGATTAACTTGACGTATTGGTGGCGAGTTTTGGATTTGCGGTTGATTAGATTTCATTGGTAACGCTGTGTATTGTTTATTCTGTTTCGTAAGGAGATAGTTGACGTTGATGTGAGGTTGAATAGAGTATTGTTATTATAACTTGCGGAACAATATGATGTAAGAATAACTTTGTTTAAATGGGTCAAAGTGTGAACTGTCTCGATTTAGAAATCTGTTATAACTCAATTCACAAAACTTGAATAGATAAAATTATGAATTTACTGAAATTGTTGAGAAGATGGAAGCGGTTTGAAATATATATTTTTTCTGGGATTAAGGAGATATCAGGAGTAACAAACGAGAATTGAGAGAGATGTAAATTAAATAAAAAAGGGGAAGTGCCCGATTTTAAGGGTAATAAACAAATAATAACAAGTTATTAAAATAATAAATATTCCCCATAAAATCTCAATAAACTATTAAACTAAACTAAGTTAACTTAATCAACAAACCAACAAACTCCCGCTAAAAATAAATTACAAACATTACGTCATAAACGTTGTAGCACAATACAGTATTTCTGACTCCAGACTACAAATGGGCGTAAACTGGTCAGAAAACAAAACAATAAACTGTTTCTTTTAGTTTTCCCCCTACTAAAATGAAAATAAAAAAGTGTAAATACACACCTCTCACATACCTATGTTTTACTTATTCACAATTTTTTTGACGATTATAAGTGTTTGAGCAAGTGTGTGTTATGGAAGTAACTTTCAGTACAAAGTATCCATATGTTTAAGATCAATGTTCACTTCGCATCATGATATACAGACATAATTTTTATAGTACTATTATACATTGATAAAAATGATATGCTATAAACACCTCAGACTGTGAAAATTCTGAATCGATAGGCATATATAAAATCTAGAGTATTATCAAATCACAGCGTATGATTTTCTATTCTCCATCATGTATCAAAACACGGTAGCACGAGGCCATTTCTTCTGTGCAAGGTTCTTGAATTCGCCAACTTTTTCACTACCTATATCTGTCAACACCCTAACTCCTCTCAGGGCGTCGGTATAATCTACTCCATCAACATCCAACAACTTCTGTAAAACCACCTTCTCTGCCTTTTCCTTTCCATTCGAGCTGATTTCGAGTACACCCTGAATGTAATCAAAAACATTTTGAGTAGTGGATGGCTTGGCTTCAAGCACCTTTTCCTCTAGAAACTTATCCAAGTCTTCTACAGATTCAATACCCTCATACACCTTGGAAAGGGAACGCTCCACAATCATTTTTATAGCCTTAGGAACCAGATCTTCAGGAGAAACAGCTACAACGTTTTTCAACCGAGCCACACGCTGTGCAACCCAAGCATCCGACGCGCCAGCATCCTTACCCTTTGGAGACACTGCATGTGTAGCCAACACATGCTTGTTTTGACGATAGTAAATCTCAAATCCAATCTCCCAAGTTGACAAAGATGAAACCGCTTGCTCGCTTAAAGGTTTCCAAAAGCTGTAAGCGTCACCAATGGGATCTTTGGTTTCCACAAGTGTCTTTCCCAAAGGATCTTCGTCCACTGGCTTTTTAGCTGCTGCTGCTTCAGGTGAGCTGGCCGCTTTCTCCGCATCTGCAGCTGCCTTCTTAAGTCGGTCTTTCTCTTCTTGTTCCTTTTTAAGCTCCTTAACTCTTTCCTTTTTAGCCTTCTTCAGTGCACGCTTACGATCTTCCTCACTCAGCTCTTGGAATGCTTTCTCCGCAGCTAGTTCTTCTTCTTTCTTCTTCTCATTGTCTTTGATGATTTCAGTGTAGACTTCAAACACGTCTTTCATAGCACGCTTGTAGGTGGGGTGATCGTAGACTTTGTCAGAAAATCTAATAATGTTAAGGTACGCTCTAATAGTACCTTTGTGCATCGAGAAGCTATGGAAGTCGAACTGATCAGTGTAAATCTCAAAAAACGCTTTCTTGATTCCTTCCAGTCTCTTCAACGCCAGTCCTTTGTTTCCTTCCCTCATGTAAGCCTCACCTAACTCAACTAATACGTACAGTGTTTGCATATCATGGAAATCAGTCACACCGGTACCAGATGCATCATTTCTAGTGAAAAGACTAAGAGTCTTGATAGCCTCATCAATTTTTGTGGCTCTGAGAAGATACTTACCGGCCTTGGAGTTGATGAATCTGTCAGCTTTATCCGATTCCTGAGCAGTTTTCAAAACATCAGCAGCACCATTGAGATCTCCAGCATGCTTTAGAATCTTTCCTTTTACAAGACTGAATTCAACGAAAAACTTGTCGGTAAGCTTGAAGCATTCGTCAATGTATTGTAAAGCTCTTTCGATGTCCCTGTAGTAGCTATAGTGTTGAGCTAAATAACACTTGACCCAAATCAGACTTTCAGCCTTGGATTCTGTTTGCTTCTCATTTATGTCTTTAACAACCTCCGCAATAATTTCAGCCTTTTTAGAGTCCTTGTAAAAGGGTTTCAAGTTCACAAATGATGAAGGGACGCCTCTCTTGAAAAACTCATTTAAATAGCTTGTTACGGCAACTCTGAAATCATCGCCTGTCAAAAACTCAAGGGGGATCGCCTTAATAGCATTACTCTTGGGATACTTCTGTGCCAATTTACTATACAAAATCTTTCTCAATTCTGTATTGGTAGGTTTGATACTTAAGGACTCCTCAAGCTTGAACAAGTACTCTCTGCAATCAGGATTCCTCTTAACCAAAGCACGATACTCCCTTTGAGCTTCCTTCAATTTCCCCAGCTCCAATAAATACTTAGCGCGAGCTTCCATGATACTCAGAGGATCCGCTACTTTATTCTCAATTTCTTCCAAGTGCTTAAGAGCACCTTCCACATCACCGTTCTCATACTTACACAAGTTCTTAAACATCAACAGCTCAGAATTTTCCAAATCAGTTTTTGGAAAATCAACCTTGGCCGCATTTTCGAATCGCGTCAATGTGTTTTCAGCATGGCCGTACTCCCCACTAAGGAACTGCGAGACTGCCAAAGAAGTCCAATTTTGGCGGTATCCGGGTTTACTCTCAAGGACCTTACCACGGGATACAATGGCATTGTTGAACTTACGCACTTGCATTTGGAGAATACCAAGTTCGCGATTGAAGTTGATGTTGTTGGGCTCGATTTGCGTAGCTTTTGTGAAAGCCTTGGTGGCCTCTTCATAGTTCTTGTTGGCTCGAGTGTAAATCCCGTAGAGGTGCCAGCAAATGGCACTGTCAGGATTGGCAACAATTGCTTTCGTGAGATCTTCGGCGGCTTCAGCTTTCATGTTGAGGTTGTGTCGCATGAGTCCACGAAGTGCAAGAGTCTCACCATGGCCTGGATGTTTCTTGAGGATTTGCTCACATACCTTATGGGCCTTGCGGTATTGTTCAGCTTCGTAATGCTTGACGGCTTCACGAAAGCTGGCCATGTCCTTGGCTGGTAGAGGTCTTGCTCCTTTATTGGACATTTTTTTTTCAATGTAAGGATTAACGGTCGATGTGGAGAAAAAGTTCTGCTTTAGATCCGAGGAAAAAATATGATGGAGGTGAAAAAAAAAGAAAAAGACAAAAAGAAAAAATTCACTTTCTGACACCACCTTGAAAATTACCCTATTCTCTGCATATCAAGCTCAATACAAGAACAACAAGAACGAGCAGTATCATTCAACGAAATCGCGATCGTTCTTTTTAAACCAAACTCAACTTACATACTGAAACACGCCATAATAAGCAGTTTGTTCAATTTATGGTTATATAAGACCACAATACAGTTCTGTATGTGTGAAGATACTTATACGATATAACTGTATATAATCATGCCATACATCAAGGACTTACTATTGTTCATTTTGCTCGCCGGGTTTTTTCGTTGCAGCTTTCAAGCACGCTTCTTCATACCCCGGAATGTGAACATACTCAATCCCAGCGTCATTCAACTTCTGTTTCCCCACATTATTCTTAATAAAAGTATCCGGTTCCATAACCCCCACAAACACAGTGCTAATCTTTGATTTCAAAATCCTGTCGGTGCACGGTAAGTTCCCACTCAGCCGTTCAGAACAGGGCTCCATAGTTGTGTAAATTACAGTTCCCTCGGGGACGTCGTCGACTTTGTGTTTGGTGAAATATTTTTCGAGTGCACATTGCTCTGCGTGAGTGTTCCCCGGGAGCTCACGAGAATATCCGGTGGACAAAATCTCATCATCTTTAACTAGGACAGCTCCAACAGAAAAAGCTGTTTCTGTACCTTCGCATTTCTTAGCTTCTTCCAATGCAAGCTCCATATATTTGCGGTTTGGCTGAAGGGCCCATTCGGGAAAGGGGGTAGCGTAACTCCAGGATTTGTCGTTTGCGGAATATGTAAGTGCGTGTAGCCAGAGATCAAGATTGTTACTGTTGGGATCAGAATACAAATCGGTTTCGCAAATTTCACAAACCTCACCGGTTAACACTTCACCCTTATCGTTTTCAGAAGCAGGTTTGATCCAGGTCCCTGCTGGTCTCGTTCTCCCAACTTCTGATAGTTTTTCTTCAAGTTCAGCGTCATCACCAGCTCCTCCTTTACCTAAATCAGGACCCCAAACATATTCATCGGAGTAAATAGGGTCATTGGCAATTGGGTGACCAAGGTACTGTAAATGGACTCTAATCTGGTGGGTTCTTCCAGTATGAGGTCTGCACCTTACGACACTTGTCTGTCCATCATAACTGATTCTTTTAAACGTAGTTTTTGCTTCTTTACCATCAGGATGAACCCTGTTAAGCGCAACCCTCGGCGCAACGGTCTTAAGGGGTTGGTCGACGACAATTTCGCCTAGCGGGAATTCACCAACAACCCTTGCAATATATTCTTTTGAAACTTCACGGTCACGCAATAAAGTACCCATTTTGTCAGCAGCCTTTCCAGATTTCGCTAAAAACATAAGCCCGGAGGTAAGTCTATCCAAGCGGTTGCAAGCTAGTTAAGTAGTTAGTTTAGAAACTAATATGGATTAAGAAAAAAGAAGGATAACTCCATGGTGGGAATAAAAATAAATTAGCCTGGGAGACTAATTTCGGAAAAAGATGCTTACGATGGGTGTTTTTATGCTGCTCGTGCTTTAAGATTTGCACAACACTATTGAAACGATATCTTCCAGTCGGATGAACAGGCATTCCTGACGGCTTGTCAATAACACATAATTCATCGTCTTCGTATACAATTCTGATAGGTCTGGACGACACTGGGGTTTCGTGCTTATGACTTCGATGCGTGATTTGATCCCCATTTCTGACGATAGTATCTAGTGTCGCTGTTTTACCATTTATAACGACTTGACCTTGTTCAATGGCCATCTTGTAATACTTCGGTGATCTATCTCTAAACTCACTTGAGAATAGCTCGAGAATATTTCTGTCTCTCCATCTTTCTTTGCAAAATGTCAAGTATGTAAAGTAATATGGTGGAACTTTTCTTAACGGTCCTTCAACAACGTACTTGGCGCCCTGGGCCACTTCGTCGGCAATAGTAAGCTCATGGTCGCCTTCGCTGGCCGTCTGTATATGAATATCATTTTCAGCAATCATTTGCTGGCGCTTTATTCTGAACCCATTTTCGTCATACATAGGCGTCACTTGTCGTTTCATACCTCTTGGTCTGTTCTTATGGCGTGGCGATTTTTGTGGATCTGAATCGGTAGTTGGCGATTTAGGAGGTGTCGAAGCTGGGGAAGGGCCAGTACTCATTAGGTGATGAAGGGTCGAAAAACTTCGAAATCGTGTGAGATATCGAAGGGGTTTAAACGTGCAGAGCGACAATATTGTTGGTCGTGAAAGAAACAGCTCAAAATGGAAACTTACGAACTGGATCAAAGGCTGTTTGGGTAATCTGTTTGCTGATTGAAATATTCAAAATTTTCAGAGTGTCCATGAATGTGAAATTTTCATATTTCACGTAGAAGATTTTTTTATCTGGGAGAATGACTTAGTTTAAATAACATAAATCAAAACGGTTATTACTTCGTCTATTTTTCCTAAGTTACTCAAAAAAGTTGCTATAATTAGTTATCAAAGTGCGGCTGCTCGCATAAAACAAGTTTTGCCACAATAAAAGCACAATTACTTCTAGAGCATTTACCTTTTTTTTGGTAGTACAACAGCATTTTGATCCCCGGATCTCAAGACAGTTCAATATCAATATAAATATAACTATTTCGCCGATATCAAAGGTGCATCACCTTGATTATCAACACTTACGCAATTTGTATACTTTTCGACCAGACAGTTTAGTTCTTCAAAGAGCTAAATCTTAGTCATATCACCTGATCGCGGCTTCATCCGACACAGTCGGGACTTAGCACACCTTGGGCACAAGCCGCAGTAATTGATTTTGTGACCTCCATCCTGCTTATTTTTGGAGATATAAAAAACGGACGTTTTCTTTGTTTTTTATCCAATATTGTATTCTTCTTTATCTTGTACACTTTAACCTTCTCTAATCATCTATTTATCTATAACAAATTATAGTCGCACTATATTTTTTGAAAAAAACCAAAACTCGATAAGAAATTTGAACACAATGCACGCTGAAGACTGGTTCCTTGCTGTCGCCTCAATCATCTTACCACCCGTCGCCATCATAGTCAAGAAAGGTTTCTGGACCGCCGAATGTAAGTATAGCCTTTCCTCCGAGTCTATCGCTCTACCTTCATAACTAGGCATCTGTGTTTGTGAGAAAAATGTACTAACAAGATGAAATGTAGTTTTGATTTCGATCGCCTTGCTGATTTTGGGATTTTTGCCCTCGCTGATTTACAGTTGGTACATTATCGCGAAGAATCCGAAGGTTGAGTACCTAAACCTCAACTCGGGAAGCCAATATGGGTCGGTCTAAAATGGCCCAAAAATTACATACACAAGCAGGATTGACGTTACTTCTTTTTAAGAGCATCCTGAATGGGCCTGATCGTTAATGGTATATATTCAATTGACATGCTACGTACTTTTTTATATTATTAATACCATTCAGGTTGTATTAATATCATCACAGCTGTTTCTGATAATGAAAATGTACCACAATACTATCTGCATGTAAAGTGCAGTACTTTGTTGGCAGAAACTGAACCGACCTCATCAATAAAAATACGTTCCATTCATGATATCTCGTTCTAGCTGCCTTCAAGTTTTTAGTGTCTCATATTGCTGCTTGGTTGTCTTACGTTAGATTTAGCAAAGTCATGAGCCAGTTAAAACTAATTGGCGTATGCGAGCTCTTTTTGTATTGCTCACATTACGAGGACGTGAAGAGACTGATAGTATCAAAGTAGTTAACTTACTGTATATCCAATATACATCTACAAAACAGCTTATATACACAAACAAGCTGTTTATGCTCACCGAGATTCTAACTCAAACTCTAACCCCCACAATTCTTTAGCCTAAGCTCAAGGTCTTTAGCTCCAGAAATTTAATCAATGTCCTTCAGTGATAACTAATTATAATATTCATTTACTCTTTAACTTATTTATACTTTTTTCCATTCAACATGAGAACAAAAGAACAATACCCTAGCTTACTCGTTTATATAAACATTAAAATCCAGCTGCAAACCCAGTATTTTGTTGCATGAACCCATTTCCAGTTCCTTGAGTGATCATCAGCCTGCTTCCTCCAAGAATAGGTGTTTCCTCTTCTTGTTGTTGTTCCTTCTTTTCCTTGAGTTTCCTTTCCTCGTTGTCCTTCTTCAATTGTGCTATTGTCAAGTTGCGTTCTCTTTCGACATTGATCAAGTAAGGCATTGTGTAATCCTTAAGTCCGTGGATCCAGGATAGTTCAGTCACAACATCGGGGTTAATGAGATCGTAACAAGTGTATAGAGTGGCAACATAACATTCTTTGTTACCAATATCAACAAAGTATCTAAGCAATTCTTCAGCGACGGATGCCTTTTCAGAAGCAGCGGCAGTGTCAATAGCATCCTTCCAAAGCTTGTCCTCTTTAGAAAGTGCAATACTCTTAGTCCACTTCTTATTCTTTTTGTAGATGTGTGCCGCAATTTGACGGAAGAAGATGAGTTCGTGCTTTTCTAATCGTCCTGCAAGTTCAATAGGATCATATCTATCAAAAGAGTCGACAGAATCCTTCAATGACTTGTAATCCTCTTCTTCGATAAACAAATCGTGCAAAGCGTTGTTTACTGTTGAGTTGTTCTGATCTTGTACAGCAATCAAGAAAGGCTTGATCAATGGCAGATTGTCGCTCTTCTTGAACATCTTTACTACACGGTTAACATCCACTCTAGGAATGAAAACTGAAAGCAGATCAGTGATTAATTGAGGTTGTTCAGCCATATAGAAATTGATAGCCTTGTAGTAGATTTCTAAATTGGCGACCTTCACAATAATGTCTTTGAAAGAAGCATGGTCAAAAGCGTCTGCAGATCTTTCAATCATGGCTAGAGCAGCATTATCCCACTCGTCGTAATGGCAGTACAAGAACACAAGTTCAGGCCACAAATGAGCTTGTTCACAAGCCTTGATGACTTTAGGAATATTGATTCTAGACCAAAATAATTTCAAGTGCTCCATAAGCTTTTCAGGGCGGTACTTAGAGTACAAAATACCAAGTTCAGTAAACATACCCATATGGGCACGTTCAAGAACAAGACCTTGCTCAAACAGTGAGATCAGTTCATCGAAACAGCCAATGTATTCATATCTCTCGACAAGATCTTGCAACTCTTCAGCATGAACAATAAGGTTCAAACCACAGATCTGAGCAAGACGGAATTCCTTGTGTTCAATACACGCCTCATTCACTTGCTTCCAGACCTTGACACTGCTTGCCTTACGAGCACAGTCAACAGCGCTCTGGTAATCATCCAAAAAGACGAGAGTGGAAGCTAACTTAGCCCAGTTCGAGATAGAAGTGTAAAGAATTTTAGCAGCTTCGTACTTCTTTTCAGAATATAGCTTGTCTCCAATTTCCTCGACATCAGCAACATTGGGGGAATTGAGAAGATCCTTCATTTCATAGAGTTTGTCGGTAGCAGCATAACTGAAAATCAATTGGCCATCAACAGCAGGTTCTCTAAGAGTCTTACGAGCCATAGTCAAATAAGAAATAAGTTCGTCATCCTTTCCAGCGTGTGAAGCAATTTCAATGACTTCGGCAAAATTACTTGGATCGTTGGCCTTCTTGTATGATTCAATAGCATCAGATACACGTAAACCGTCGAGTTGGGCCTTACCTAACTGACTCCATAGTTCAGGTGTATCAATCTTTTCAGCGTAAGCTTCAGCACGGTCGAGAGACATGATGTTGTCAACAAGAACCTTAAGTGCATCAACATGACGTTCGGCCTTCTTGTAGACTTCAAAAGCTTCTTCGTTGAGACCGTTCTCAAGAGAAATGGTAGCGATATCATCAACATCGTAGTTGTCAAGTCTCTCAATGTAATCAGATACCTTGGATTTGTCAGCTCTGATTGCAGTAAGAATCATCAAGTTTTGCAAACTTTGATTTTCACTGAAAGCTGATGGTTCAAGAATGATCTTTTCTAAGAGTTCAATGAGTTCAGTAGGAAGATCGGCAGTAAGGAATGCCTTAACAGCGATGGAAACGTTTTCAGGTGAGTCTGATTCAGGTACAGCTGTTCCAACCACTTGGTCAATAAGAGATCTCCTGTGGATGTTTTCCTCGTTAAGAACAAAAGCCCAAAGATCACTATCCGCTCGACTGAGCAAGTACCTAGCTTGGTGCTTGAACATAGAGTTTTCATTGGTAATTTGAATAAGCTCATAATCATTTTTACCTTTCTCGTAAGCAATGTATGCAAGGTAAGGATCTCTCTTTTCACAGTATTTACCAACAATCAATGTGTTATATTGGTCATTCTCTTTCAAAAACTTTTCGGGATTGTTGTTGCTGTCAATGTAGATCTTAGCAAGAGCATCGTAGACAGCACTGTCAGTAGATCCGCCAGCGAGAGTTGCCTCAAGGAAAGGAAGCAAAATTTTAAGACGGTTTCGCTTTTCAACTTCTGTGACAAGAGGCTCAATTGGAACTTGACCAACGACAGAAGAAAGCAAGTTCTTGATAACATTCTCGTCACAATCGACATCTAAAAGACCTGCAACAACTTGGGGAGTACGAGAAGGATTGACGCGTTGAACATAAACTTCAATAAACTTGAATTGCTGGTTCTGGTACAAGAAAAGAACCAAATCGTGAATGAAATCAAAACGATCACAAACAATGATCAAAGGAAGTTGATCAACAAGCTTTGCATCTTTAAGGAAGTTTTTAACCTTTTCAGGGTTGTAAACGTTATTGTCTCTGGCAATACGTTCGATTTCAGAGAACTGTCCAACGTACGAGGCTGCTTGAATGTACTTGAGAACAACATCGGGATCCTCACTCAAGTTAACAATACTTTGAAGATAGTAATAGAGACCTTCGGGGGTTTTGTGATCCTCGAAAAGCTTGATAAGATTTAGAGGTCCCACCAAGTCAGAGTACTTGGTAGCAACTTGGATAACCAATTGAAGATTTTGTCTGATGTTGGTCTTAAGCATTTCATTGAGACAAGCCATAGTTTGCTCAACAGTAAGCTTGGCGAAGAAACCGGTGAGCCATTCTGGGTTGAGATTAGCAGCATTAGTTGACAAAACACGCTTAATGTCCTTAATGTCGTCGTAGTGCTCTAATGCTCGTTGAATAAGACCAGCCTGTTCACAAAGCTTAGCAATTGTGGGACGATCGTAATGAGAGAACATGTTGTTACCTAGAATTGCATCAGCAACTTGAGGGGCATTGCGGAGATTGGCTTCAAGTAAACGGGTTTGCAAATGAGAGTGTTCAGGAAGATTCTCCTTGAGAGCTTCAAGAAGGAAAGCGGTGGCTTGTTGAATCAAATTCTGAGAGAGGAAAATGTCAGTAACCCGCTCAAGATCAATACCAGGTGTGTTTTGGTTAACAAGTTGGGTAGCAAATTCAGCACCCTTGTCTGGGTTAACACTGACAATATTTCTGAGAAGTTGAGTGTAATCTGGTGTATAGTTGACTTTTTGGCAGTAAGGCAAAATCTTGTCAAAATGCCCAAGTTCACCGAAACATGCTACAACCTTCAATGGAACATTGGCACGCAAATAAATATTCAAAGCAAGGGTGGTATCACGGGTTCTAACAATATCACCTAATTCTTCGGAACTTTCAAGTTTGTTTTCATTGAGCCATTTTTCAAGCAAAGGTTTTCTATCTTGTTCCAAGACAGGTCTAGCAAGTTCAATAGACTCAAATTTGTTGAGAGATCCTTTGTCCAATAAAGTACTGAAATATTGCAAGATAGGAGAAACTTGTCCGGGAGGAGATTGGATACTCTTCAGACGTTGGACTGTTTCTTGAGTACGAAGGATACCCCGAGGGGAGTTCGCAGCAATCTTAGCAGCTTCATTGTAATTTCCTGAATTTAGAAGGTTGTTGAATTCTTGCTGATAAAGACTGTCAGCTCCCTTAAGGCCACCCCTTGAAGCGAGTGCAAGTGCAAGACTTGAGTTACCCAAGTTATTGAGAATATAAGGAACAATAGTATCCTCATTAACAGAAACTGACAAAACTTGACCCTTTCGGTTGATGGCAATGATACCTGAAGTAGCATCATATCTTGTAGCTGTGAAAACGGAGTCTGAAGAAATTCTGTTCATAAAGATGCAGACACCGCTTTCTAAGTCGTAAAGGTGAATGAGTCCGTATTTGGTGATGATGTAGATGAGACCGTATTTGTTAGAAACTTCAACAGAGACGGGGAAATCATTGGGAAGTTCAGGAGGGAAATAGATATCAACAGCCTTCTTAGGATACACAGGGTTTCCTTCTTGGTGATCTATTTCAACAATATGAAGCTTTGCGCCTGTGGCAGTTCTGTTTGCGAAGGTAAAAAGTTTCGTGTCTGAAGTTGCACCGTCTAGTCTAAGAAGTCCGAAAGCAGAAGCATGTCCCTGGATACCTTGAGAAACATTACGTTCTTTAGAATAAAGTTGAATGTGGCCAACAATTCTTCCATTGTCCTGAGCAATACCGACCAATGAAGACCAACTGCTGTCTGAATTAAAGTTGTAGTTGATAATTTGATTGCCTACAAGAGAAGGATGTCTATCAGTCAATTTAACTGGAGCTTCTTGAGAGCTTGTGATATCCCAGTGGTAGATGGTAGTTTCTGAAATAAGACCGATAGTGGTGTCTGAAATCCATTTCCAAAAAATGATATCTTCGCTTGTCGTTGCTGATTTTAGTCGTTGTTTTGTCTCAAGATTGAAGACCTACAGAATTGAAAAATATAAGGTTAGACTAAGGGTTGAAAAGTTGACTCGTGAATTGTGAACATACTTGTAAAGTTTTTCCTTGGGCTCTGAGGGCAATGATGAGTTGAGAAGGATTCATAATTGCCGATTCTGCAGACATATTTTTACGAATGACGGAGTTATTATCGTGGAGGTTAATAATGGCCACCATATTACCGGTTGGCGTAGTTTCTCTGACACTAGAAACAATAGTTAGTTTAGTCCATGGATCTGAAGTGACTAGAATAGTAGCAGGATGAAATCGAGTTTATTCATAGGTTATGAGCAGTTAAGCAATTGAAGTTATCTGTGGATGAAAGCAACATACCAAACATATTTATCACTTTCTAAGGTGCAAGTGGTGAAGCCAATGGCATCACTAGGAACATTCACAGCTGTCAGCTGCAAGTGTTCCTGGAACTTTATAGGTAGTTCTCCAGCCATTGTTATAGATCAATCAAACAATCTAGATGTGTATAAATCGAAGATCAAACAGGGAGAAGATAAGTGAGGGAAGATGGAAAGGTTAAGTGAGCGAAAAAAAAAAGAGGAAAAAAGCAGGAAGTAGAAACGTAAAATAAGAAAAAAGAACAGCAGCCCAGTATGGCAGAGCCAAAGGCACAGTGGAAACTGAAAAAAGTAGTGGTGGCAGTGGAGGTGGTGGATGACAGCTAAGCTAGAACTGGTTGTTCTTTTTCCCAATTTAGTAATTTAGCATGCATTTATCAGATGGTTTGAGTGCATCTAATTGGCTGAACAGAATATTTCATCAAATAATCATCTTGAATGTCTGACAGTTAAGTAGTGTAAAGCTGCATTATATGTACTATAAGATGATTAATTGAGAGATGAGTTATAGCAAGTAGTTAATCAAATGCTATTTTGAAATAAAATCAATTACAGAGCTAAGTTATGTGTTTATGCTCACTAGAATAGACTTGATTTTGCATAACACTATCCTAGACTACAGCATGAACTGCGGTTAATACAAGCGGTATTAGAATATCGACAATAGCAACAGATTTTGGCTGGTTTCGTAAGCTAGCCTGAGATTGATATTATATCATAGGAAGGGCCAGTGCACTTTCCGTCTTATAGCTGTCAGATTGCAGTGTGTTTAGTATAGATGAATTGTGGAGATTTGACCTCCAAGCTATGACCCTGGTAGAATACCAATACTGAAGGCTTGAAGAAATGGACACATCATCAATCAATTGCGCTCAAACTCTAAATATATAAGCTTTGAGTATTGAGCTCTACAATATATTGTTTGAAGCCTGGGAGATAGTATTTGTGTAAAAATTTTAAGGTTATGTTTAAAGACTATATACTAGACGCAAAGTCTGGAGTATTAAGACATAGCTACAAACGGCTTTTCGAAGTGCCTTCGTAAAATCAAACCTTTAGCAAAAAAAGTATGTGAATTTAGTACTGTACAATGATCCTCGGTCTTTTTGATCAAAGTATCGTCCATCGGCACCTGTCTTCATGAAGTGCATGTTATCATTAAATATATATACAGTGCAGTCTATAAACCTACAACTGTATTCTATAATTTCTACTGTTGGCCCCCAGATGACAGAGGAGAACAAAACCTGACCAACATCTACCCCAACCCAAATTCAAATTCAAATTCAATACAGCTGGGGGTCCCAAACTGGCGCTAAATTAGTTTGTACCCCATTCAAGGGACCAATTGACACCAGACTGCGATCTCCAAACTTTTTATTTTTGAATTTTTTTTTTCTTCCCCAAACTTCAAGCCACAATAGCATTCAAGGGTTCCAAGGCATTCTATGTGTACTTAGTGGTTTACTGCATAAAATGTTTTCCTCTGCACTTTTTGTTTCATGACTACCCTTTCTTTTATAATTTTCTTTTCTGGTCATTTTGTGTGTTGAGATCTTCATACACTGAATTTTGAAGAGATTGTTACGCTGCATTGCACTTCAGGTCGAGCCTAAGCACTGTGCCGGTGTCAATGTTAGGGGCATTTGCTTTAATTTTTTGTCAATGTAATTACTGAGACCTAGAATCTGTTTACCAAGAAAACAAACAAGCCTTCAATAAGAATTGAACAGCATAATCAAAACAATATCAAGATCGAAAAAACTAAACAAAACAATGTCACATACTCAATCAACCGCTCTCTACTACACATCAGAAGAAGCCCTAGCACAGAGTTCGGCAACAGCCGCCGCTTCTGACCTCACATCTGACCAAACGCAGACCAGATTTTTCAGTTTCCCTTTTTACACTTCCCTAGTATTTACCAACGCCGTTTCCGAGGCCCGCGATCTCCAAGCCAGCGAGCGTAATTTTCTCTCGTGGGTTCGGCTTGCAATGGTTCTGGCTACACTCGGGATGGTAGCCATGGGAGACCTCAAGGTTATCTCGGATGCGACACTACCTTTCTTGGAAAGTGAGCTGCTAGGGGTACTGTTTTATGGACTGGCAGTGTCGTGCTTGGGTGTGGGAGCTATAGCATATGTGTGGAATGTTATAGGGTTCAAGAAGCAGGAGCTGGAGATTTCAAGATCGTGGGTTATCATGTTGATGGTGTCATTGATTGCCCTGGCGATTGTTGTGACAAATGTGCTGCTGCTGATTCAGATGGATTAGCCTGTGCGCTTAAGTTATGATGTTGATGATTTATGAATAATAATGAGCTTTTGATAATTGAATATATTTATATTACTTTCAATAAACGTGAAGATACTTATCTAGGTGAAGGAATGGTTAGAATTAATGAATAATAATGAGCTTTTGATAATTGAATATATCTATATTACTTTTAATACACGTAAAGATACTTGTCTAGGTGATGGAATGGTTGGAATATAATTGAGTGTGGTCAACAAACCCTAACAAGTCTTGTAAAGGCTAAGAAAAGCCACTACAGGAGAAGTTTCATTCATAAGATCAGAACAGTTTGCGTCAGGAACCAAAACTTTAACGAATATTGTGTTGTTAATAAGTTAATTTGTCAAATGACAAAATTTCAGGTCCCATTTGCATGCTATGAAAAGATGTCAATCGTGATATGTTTACAAACTATTTAAAGAACGTACAGGTATTCAGACTCTTTATTTGTTAGCCTATTGATCCTATTCCCCTCAAGTATCAGCCTTACCATCTCAACTGCTAAGCATGTTTCATGAAAAGTGAGTTAGACTAGTCTATGCAAGTTCGGTGGCAGTACTTAAGCAATAGGGGAGTGTCTAGCGCTGGATACGAAGCATTACAATCGTAGTTTGTATCCCTTTATTTCGATCAGTATAAATTAGGTGAAATTCTTTTTTAACTCGAACCCACCATGACGGATATCTCTTGAATAACGAATTGGCAATATAATATGGCATGGCACTGAACGAATTCTTGAGTGTCAACTTATTGCGGGTCTATTATGAGAAATTGTATATATCGGCATTTCGGAATTAGTTATATCGTGAAACCCCTACGAATCGGGACTTAATAAATGTTCCGAGATATCTTACCAGCACATATCAAAAATCCGAGCCAGTTGTTTGTTCGTTTGGAATTCTCTTCTGTTGATTGTCCAACAGTTGACGTTTAATGCTCAGATTGTGTGTATTCTAGAAAAGCACAATAAATTCACTCATTTGTGGAACATTTGGTTGCTGGTTTTTGATCATACCATTACAACACTTGGTAACATTGAATATATCGGAATAATTTCCATTGTTTAAAACTATTCCTGCCCTAATTTTAAAGTCAAAATCGTCTTTTGCTGGATGAAATCAGACTGGATGAGGTCTAGCTGGTCTACTTCACTTGAGAGTCAAGCTGAGTCCAGTAATAAGCAACTGGTAGTAGCCCATCCGTAGCCATAGAGAGTTGCATGGTGAGACACCGAGACTAACTAAATTGAATGGTCAACCATGTGATGTCATAGCACTTTTTACATACTAAAAACCTTAAAATGGAAGCTGAGCCAACAACGAACGACACTCGCATCACTCACTCACTCGCTCATCCACTTATTCTCGCTGTGTTCTTTCCACTCCACTCATAGCACATGGACAATAAACAAATTCTAAAACTTTTCTGGCTGACTATACGGGAATCTCTTTTTTTATTTCCTCAGCTCTATTTTTGGACTCTTCTTTTCTTCCTCTTTATTTCTTTCTTCTCTTCTTCTTTCTACTCAGTTCCGCTACAGCAATCAAAGATTTTGTTTGAATTGTAAGGAAACACATTGGAAGTTTTGGCTTTGGGGACCGCATTCAAAACACACGAACAACACTCTAAATCGGACGAGCGGTCAGAGATTTAAGCAATAAATAATAGTAAATACTGCATAAGCAAGGAACATTTTCATATTTGGCTTTGTCGGGAAAATCAAACATTTTTTTTTGTTATTTTCAGCTCTTTTTTCCTCCGTTCACAACTTTCACAACTAATTGCTACTTCATGAAGAAATGAATGTCGATGATTTCGATTGGGTCACTAAGGTAAACTCTTCTTCAATTGCAAAAGGTATGCTTCAGCTGTTTTGTCGTCATCACGTTTCCTTAAAATGCCCTCAATTAAACTTTCTGCTTTTAATCATTGTATTCAGATCGCTTTCAAAAGGGCTAACCAATGATTATTGACTTATTACTACTTCAATTTTTTTTTTCTTCCTGGCAATCATTGGGCAAGTATTTTTCAAGCAAACTAACACTGTTCTGTAATAGATACAAGAAGAAGATCATCTTCTGTGAATATTGGTCAATTCACTTCAAACAATCAACAAAACAACAGCCCATCTCGCTCCTCTTCTCCCAGCAAAACCAGCAATCAGCCGACCCAGCTGTCATTGAATACTCCATCGGAATCTGATGACTTGGGTCCTCAAATTCGCAGAATCAAATCAGTCGACACCAAACCAAAACGATCATGGTTATTTCGCAAACTGTCAAGGGACAAAAGTCAAGCACCCCAACAGCCTGTCTCATCTGAATCAGGCGGATCTCTAAGTAGAGTAAATACTATCACCGTGGGATCAATGCATAATGAAAACTTTTTTGAAAAACATCATTTGTTAAGAAAACTGAAAACAAACAGCAACCAGAGTGCCACATCGGATACTTCTTCAGAATCCAACGTCTCTAATCATGGCTCTTCCCACCATTTCTTTCAAAAATCAACTAAACCCCAAGTTGACGAAAAGCTGGAGAAACTAAAATCGGTGAATCTGCATAGAGTCGGGTTTGTAAAAGAAGTTTTCGAACATGGTGACCCACCACAACAAATACCTGCAAGAAATCCAAAAAAGGGAAGGACCGACAATGAGGTCGTTGCCAATCTACGATACATTCAGGCCGTCAAAACGGCGAGCGTCATGGCTCACAATTCGGCTGTTTCTGTTGCCAATAAAATCAAAATGGAAAAGAAACATCCAAACAAGAAAAAGAACAGCGGTGAGGATGAAGATGAAGAAAACTCAGAAGAGGGAGAGGAAGACGTCAAACAAGATAAAATGTCCAACTTGAAAATCGATACCGACATGACTGATGAGCATTTCAACTGGGACACTCCGACTGACAAAGAAGAAGATGAGGAAACTGAAAAAAATGTAGGTTTGAAAGATCTCTACACCAAATGCTGTCATTTAAGGGAAATTCTACCTATCAAAGCAACACTAGATCAGTTGGAAAATCACGAAGACACTGTTCCTTATCTACGGTTGATGAACTCAAGGCCTACTTTGGTAGAAGTTCAATCGTTTTCAGATTTCATAAACATTGCACCAGTGTCCACTTTAATTCTCAACAACCTCGATGTTACCGAGGAAATGTTCAAGATGCTCATTGTTGCCTTGACCAACTCGAAAACACTATATCGACTGTCATTAAAAAATGCCAATATCACTCCTAACAACTGGATAATTCTGTGTGCTTTTCTCGTTGCTAATAAGTCTTTAGCCAGACTAGATATTTCGTACGTCGAAGGCGCGAAAAAGAGAAAATATAAACAGATGCCGCTTTATCGACGTACAGACCTGGACTGGGGGCTTTTACAAAGTGCGATTATTGCTCGTGGTGGAATTGAAGAACTGGCTATAAATGGATGTATGTTGCCTCACGATGAGTTTGCAAGACTGGTTAAGAAAGCTTGTACTATTAGCACAAAGCGACTCGGTGTGGCATCAAGTGACCTTGCCAAATCAGATCTCCAAGCATTGGCTGAGTGGATGAGATGCGTAGATAGTGAAGGTTTGGATCTGGGCGGAAACGACCTCGAATCCATACCTGGGCTATATGGGGATGATGGAGATGATTTCTTGAAGAGTTTGTTTAGCCAGGAGCATTTACTATATGTATCACTTAATTCTTGTCACCTTAGCAATGTGCAAAGAGTTAGGGAAATGATGACGCCTGGAGGAGTTTTGAAGAGAACATATGGTGCAGGGCTTAGGTTCATGGACCTATCATACAACCCTGGTATCTTCCCGGGGATTTTGGATGCATTGTGTATGAGGATTGCTACGTCAAATCATTTGACGAGAATTCATTTGGATGGTAACGAACTAAGATCAGATGACATCATTCAGTTGGCCGAAGCGTTTGGATCATGTGTATCGCTAACGCATGTCAGTCTTGTTGGTAACACTGATATTAATATAGCAGCTGCAGAGGCAATTGCCGTTGCCGTGAAGACGTCCAATACACTGACATTTGTTGATATCGATCCTAACTTGATCCCGCAAGACATTCAGTCACGTATCTCGCACTATAGCATTCAAAATGCGGAGCATATCGTTGACGACGACAGCGGTCTGGATGACTTGGAAAATGATGGAAAGGATCTGACGAAGGCTATTGATTATGTTGTTGAGAAAAGTGCACAGAAAGATCTTGAACCGGCGAACTTGGTTACGCGGGCGAGTATTGTTCACGAGTCTGTGAAGCACAGACTGGAGCAGATTCTCAGTAAATACGGTACTATTAATGCAATCACAGATGAAAAGGATAGGGACCACCTGTTGAAACTTTACTATCTCGACGCAACGCTAGAAAATGTGTTGATCAAATACAATTCACTAAAGTCTAAGCTACATTCAAGATCCATGGGAATGTACCATCCTAATCTAAAAGAAGACAATACACACCAAGAACAGGCACCAGTGACCCCGGTGTACTACGAGCCCGGGGACGACCGGCGAATCAAGCAACTCCGCCAGGACCTAGAAGAAGGACGGTTCCACAAACTTGGTGTGTATATACGGGAGCACACTGCTCCTGGCGAGGAAGCCGCTAACTTGATTGAAGAAGGCGGTGACATGGATAAGGCGGTTAAGAGAATCCAGAATTGCATGAACCCTGGCGAGGAGATGGATGAGGTATTGGAGAAGTTGAGGGGAATGGATGAGGTGGAGTTGAAGAAGTATTTCGAGAAGGTGTATGGGAAGGGATCGTATAGAAGTATTGATGGGAGAGGGGTGGAGGATGGGAAAGAAGAGGGAGGGCTGACTGATGGCAAGCAAAAGGAAAGTCCAGTGGGAAGTCTAGCTGCTAACCAACAGGAAGGGAGTTGACAATAAGAAGGCCATAATAGACTGAACATTTCAAGTACATACAAGTGATATATATTTATACATTTTCATTTCATAACATCATGGTAATATTTTTTTGACGTCTTTACGTGACAAATATAAACTATCCATGTTCAAGAACCGTATCTGGAGGCCAATACTAATTGCGGGAGTGTTCATTACGAGCAATAAAAAGTGGAGAAAAGTATTTACTGATATAGATAGTTCAATTTTATGGACTAAACCCCATGGTGCTAGTTTCGATTAAGGATGGTGTACAATATGGGTTGTGGATTCATGATTCTGGGTGAATACTTGGGATGGATAAACGGAACATGGTGAATGTTTAAAGTATTTTAAGTAGATTTGTGATTGGGATTGAAATTGGGATTCATTGTTAAAGGTACGGAGGGTTAAGGTGTCGAGGTGTTTTTCTGTGATGCTGATTTGGGTTAGAGTTGATTGGCTGATGTGAGTTTCGTATAACTTACTGTAGCGTACGGTACCGTAAAATTAACAAAAGGTTTAACCTTACACAAGATTTTATATTTTGTGTTAATTTATCATGACTGACAAGCTCTCATACTAAATTAAACTGTTAGATGACCGACCGAGTATCCAATTATAGCTCCAGAAGAGTGAAAATGTTACCGAGCTAGGTGTACCGCGTATATAAAAATAGAAAAAACTTCAATCGGTGTAAATTGTTATATATAGAACGGTAGATGGAGTGGTTAACACCGACTGACTTTCCCGGTATAATACACATCTTACCACTATCACATACGCAGAACAGAGACCACCATACCACCACCAACACCCGACCATATCCAGCTCCTCGAGCACTGCAAGTAGTTTGACCACGCACAACCCAGTTCCAGGCGAAGGAGAGTGGTTTCGTCATAGCATATTTGATGACGATATATCTAGGCGCACGGATAAGCTTTAGAGTTAAGCGAAAGGAATTTGTGTTTTTTTTCTGGTATGATAGTAACAACAACGAAACGATAAATCTAACACATGTGGTATATACTGAGAAAGCTTTTTTGGTTTGAAGGAGATAAAATTTTCGAAATTTTGAAATCTTTGGTATGAGATGAGATGAGAAGATAAAAAGAGTGAGTGTATATTTTTTATGTTTTATGGATTCAATCTACAGCTCGTCCTTTCCATGATATGCACATATGTGGGTGTAGCTTGGTTTCAGGTATGAGGATTAGGGTGGTGGACTGGCTGCATAATAAGTTAGCAGATGAGTCGGGAAAAAGGGGTGCTGGATTGTTTGTTTTATTTTGGTTTTGTTATGGGAATTGTTCTATTTTTCTATCTTTCTTGTTTATTTCAAGGTATTGAATTTACTACTACGGTATATAAAAGTATCTAGTACAGTAATTCAGTTTCTTTTCGGGGTCTCAATTTTTCAGTTTCTTCTTTTATAAAAAAATAAAATTTCTTTCACTATTTTCAACTTCACCATTCTTTTCATTCACCCACCCTTCTTTAATAATACCAATATCGCATTTGACCAAAATTTCAGTATACACACACACACAACCACAAAACCAAAATGGCATCTCTACTACGTCGTCCATCTCGATATCGCAAAAAAGACACCCAACCCGCCCCCTCCACATCCACATCCACCTCCACCTCCACAATCACCCCACCCGTTCCCCCAAAACCGACCACCACCGTCCTCCTCAAGCTCCCGAAACCGCACCCTTCCAAGCACCTTTCCTACCCTCTCCCATCCCAAACCTCGCACGAATTCCTCGCCTCGCACCTTCCAAGCGACCTCGACGTCAGCGACTACCTCCTGTGGGCACTGTCACCTTCGCACCGCGTGCGGCGGCCGCTGCGACCACAGGACCTCGTGAGCAACGTGCCCAGCGGATGGGTTCTCACCGTGGGCCCGAGCGACGCGCGGCTCGACGTCGGGTCGCTCGCCAGCCTGTGTCCGCGCCGCGACATTCTGGCCAAGTGCAAGGAGCTGCGGTGGGAGTGTGTGGTGCACGCGCGCGCGTTTGGGGCCAATAAGTATGTGCGTACGCAGATTAGGGTGCGCGGGACGAAGTTTGATGTGGCCAATGTGGCGCCTGTGGCGGATATGAGGAAGGTGGAGATTTATGAGGTGGCCGAGTCTGAGGTTAGACCCCCAGGGAAGTATGTGCTGGGGATTAGAGAGGTGTTTGGGAAGGATGAGGTTACGGTGGTTTGTACGGACCATTCAGGGGATTTTAATATGCTGAGGAATGTCATGTTTACGGTGAGGTCTGGGGAGGTGGATAGGTTGGGGAAGGAGAGGAGGTTGCAGTTGTTGGCTGCTACTAGTACGGATACGGGAGGTGCTGTTGGTGCTGGTTCTGGTGCTACTGCTGCTGGTCAGAGTAGGTGTGAGAAAGGAATTGAGATTGAAAATGTGATATAGCTTGTTTTTTTTTGTTTCATTTCATTCAATTCATATATAGACAACATTTTTGTATACCATATTGACCTATATATAACACAATTCATTAACAATGTTTACAAGTGAATTGCGTTTATACTAATTTACAACACTAATTCAATTGAATTAAAAGGTTACAAAAAAACAAACACTAAAAAATTGTCGCTTATAAAATAAAAAACTTCCATCCATCCCCTGAAAAATTTAATTTCTGTAACGACCTAAAACAACAATAACAAAATTAAACTAATCCCAAAACAAAAAAAACGATTTCTTCAGGGGTAAAAAAACGCATCACCAGGAGAAAACAAAAACAAACAAATAAACAAAAATGATTATCAACGTATAATAAAGTGTATTATAATACTGGTATACTAGTATACACAATCTAAAATTCACAGTTTTAAGGAACTAGACTGAGATTGGTTCAGGACCTCAGAATTGAAGTTTGCATTTACACTGTTGATTGGATTTTTCGAAAGGAAAAGATAGTACGGTTTAACTTTGCAAACAAATATGAAAATTAATGCATAACATTATGAGAATTGGGTTGCTCGGAGATGTTATGATATTTTACCGAAGGTGTTCTAGATGCCCATATCGTGTATACACGAGTCAAGTGTCCCAATGCAAACGTCAAGTTACTATCTTGTTTTTGTCGAATTCATAAAAAAAACTGTTGTAGACAACTTGTAGTAGAGTCTTGTAGAAAGATGTTAACCAACAATTTGTTCAAGACCAATTCTGATCAGTTCAAACGAAGCATGACCAAACCATCCTATTTCCCAAATTCCCAAATTCCCAAATTCCCAAATTTTAGTGATACTTTGTCAGTTTCTAAACCTACACCACATTTCCAAAAACCTGCGGAGAGACGTTTGGCCAGCCAACTGTCAATACCAAAGATTTTATATGAACCTGATTCTATCTATTTTTTTTTATTTTTTTTTTATTGCTATTGTTTTATGTATTTTTTTATTGTTACTGTTTTATGTACATGTATATGGAAAGACCGAAAGAAAAAAAAAGAGATCTGGAGAATTGTGTACTAATCAGGTACAGGGGTAAAAAAAATAAAAATGTGCCGTTTTGTGTGCAGGAAAAAAAGTGGGAAGAGGAGGGAGGAGGGAAATGTTTAAAATTTTGGATTATTTATTGTGAGACTTGAAATTGGTATATCGGTATACTATTATAGGATGAAAACGAAAATTAATCATTGTGGATTGTGACAATTGAATCAAATGAAAGAAATGAGATGGGATGGATTGGGTGTATAATGTGTTACTGTTGATGTAGGTAGAGAAAAGATTTATAGTAGTTCTGTACAATACAAACAGTACGATTTCTTTAGACAAGAAGAAATTTATAGCCAAAGATCAAAGATAACCAGAAAACGTTCAAAAGTATCATACCGTACAAAAAAAGCACAACCAACCAAACCAACACCGATAACAATTGTAAATTTACATTACAAAATTGAGTCAAACGTTTGAACACAAAATGCTAATACTACAACCGTAACAACACCAAAAATTGGACATCTTTTTTCAAAAGAAAATGGAATACGAACAAAACGGAAAAGGAAACGAAAAAAGACGTTTTTGAAAGATGTTATAAGTTTCCAGGTTAAGAATTTTGACCAAAACTAATTGTCCAAATGCACAGATTTACAGATTTACAGGAGTAAGTATCATATATCTTTCAGATCCAAGGTTCCACTACCAGTTCCAGTTCCAGATCCAAAACTAAACCGAACCGGTGTATGACACAGATTGATGATAACGCGGTACCAACATTTGTATTCAAGAATCCATAATATTGCCTTAGAAAAAGAACAATTTGAAGTCAATTGCAGACCTGCTTTTAACCATATATTTACCATAGCCCTTCAACCTGTCTGTATCCAGAACTGTTCCTGGATCCCCAAAAGGAAGTTTTATGGAAGTATTAAATTTAACTGCAGTAAACGTTTTGTATTTCTCAAAAAAGAGCATGCATCAATTTTTGTTTTTATCTTTGTGAATAGACATTATGACTTTACACAATTCACATTAACATTAACAAGATCTCCAATCCAATTCCATTCTTCTCTCCGTACACCAGCATACCTGTATAATATTATACAAATTACTATATTCCACGATAATACTATAACACTCAATGACCTATTCAAACACCAACCCGATCCAGGGCACCACTTCCACTCAAGAAACATATACGGCACCCGACAAAAGATAAATCCCAGTACACATAAGATACCAATTTTGTATATAATGGTACACATAGATAGATATATATCCGAAGAGTAGATACTGTACAGTAGTGTATGGAGTACGGTGTATGAAACTTTTGTGGGTCGTCGCGAGTTAGCTAAATTTGTACAGTAAATGTGGGTTTATACATTGTTAGTTGTTAATTGTTCGTTGTAAATTTGTATGGAAGAATTTACTATTTGCATTGGATCAGTGGATGGTAAACGGTTTTTGTTGACCATCATGTCTTTAGACCGAATCTACAGTAAGCTGGGTAATGTTGTAGTTTATAATGTTGTGTCGGTATATATTAGTAAAAATATTGTAGATTTGTTGTCCTTGAAAGAATATAAAAGTGTTTATAGGGGTGATGTGATGGCTGGCTGGGAAACGCCTTGTGTTTGTGTTTGTGTTCGTGTTCGTGTTTGTGTTCGTGTTCGTGTTTGTGTTCGTGTTTTCGTTCGTGTTTTCGTTCGGTTTGTCGTTCGGTTTGTGTTTGTGTTCTTGTTTGCATTTGTGTTTGCATTTGTGTTTGCATTTGTGTTCGTGTTTTTGTTAGTCATTTCGTTCGTGTTCGTGGATCTTCAATCGAGTTTTCGTTCATGTTTGCAATTACTTGCACAACCATACACTCACATCCATACCCTCATAACCCAACCACACAATCATATTCACACTCGCACTCACACTTACACCAACAATCACACTCATCCAAGCCCAAACACAAACACAATACAACAAAAGAAACATTTTCCCCCATAAAAACCTCCAACTGCACAGCCCCAATCAGCCTTCCATCCCATTTCCAACCACAAAGATCCTTTTATGATAATAGGTATTTTTCACATATTTTTCCTCCGTTATCTTTTGCATATTGTACAGTACGGTATGTTTTTTCTAAGAACCGCCTTGGTACGTATCGTGTACCGTACAAATCTACAATTCTAAACACAAATCTGCAAAATCTACAATTTTACGAATTTGTATAGATATTTTGAAAAGATACAAATCCATTTATATTCTGAAAATATCCAAATCAAAGTCCCGAACTACCGTTTATACCAATCCCTCCTCCAAAACACCCCCACTCCCTTTCAAAGTAATCATACCCATACACATTTCCTTTCTCCAATCCCCGAAACGGCACATTCACAAGATCTTAATCCCAACCCGTACCACTATACTCAACCCCCAACCCGTACAACTACCCAAGAAAATCGGGCTTATTAACCGCCAAGCTACCGTACCCGAACCACAACCACAACCAAAAATTAGTACCGTACCGTATAAGAACACTTTATCTTTTGACATCTAATCTATTGGTCGACTGTAGGGTTTACTTATTTAATCAAGTAAAAACGTCCATCTTGATATCTTTTTTTAATTTTTGAACCCACACATAAATATCTGTTTTTCACATGGAATGGAACTTCTTTCAAATATATACAAGATACTACTTGATCCACGACCAGTTTTATATGATACTGTATGGTATATTATACTCTACAGATATTCATAACCAAATTACAACGCGTCGTGCCCTTTTTTTATTTTATTTTCCAAAGTAAACTAACGTAGGAGTTGAGTATGAAATTCATGGATAAATTAATATCAGGTCCATACCGTACAATACGTACGTACTAGTAGATACTGGAAAAGTACGGACAGACAAGATAAAGAAAGGAAAAAAAATGCTTAATTCCGTCGTCCGGTTGAGAATTTTGTGAGATATTTTATCAATACATCTCTTCAAACTCCATACACAAAAACCAACACTTCCCATATATCCATCATCTTGTTATACCCATCGAACAACATTGATATATACTCCGGTGTATACTGTAACGATATATACATGAATTCCGTCTATAATATATTTATTTCTATTCCCATGTTATGGTATATATAAACTACTACTCCTTTTGCGTGGCAGGTATCGGCAAGTTATTATTCCCGTTGTTGTTTGCCGTCCTGTTTGATTTCCGATCAAGCTCGAGTTTGGCATACCACGCACCCCCTAAAAGCGTCAGCAAAATACCAAACGCATTTGTATAATTCACCTCCAAATTGAAAAATATAATGGCCAACACAATAGTCATGACTTGCTTGATGTTTGCTGCCACCGTCATGGTCAATGCCCCGGTATTCTTGTTTGCCGTAAACGAAACAACATTCAGACCAAATGCAATCAAACCATTCAACAACAGTTTGATAATCAGATCGGTGGTAAACACAAATGGCTTGGTAATAGCCTCCTCTGCTGCATTTTCGGCACCACCGCCTGCAGCCAGTATATCAGGGATGGATTCTGCAACAGGAAACAAGTATCCCAAAATGCCATTGTAAATGACCGTTAATTCACCGGTTAAAAACGAATAAATAAGTGTTTGCGCGAGGGCCAATGGGGACATTCTGTAGAGCAATTCAAAAGGTGACAGCTTCAGCTTTCCAGTTTGAATCTTGTTTGTTACAACGGTTTTCAAAGCCGCGAGGAATGCGCCTAGCAAAGTAAGGAAGAAGCCCATGGGTTTAAAGTAGTAATCACCAAAAGTTGCGAATCCAACACCGGCCACGACTAAAAGCAGCGATACCCAGGTTAAAAACGGGTAGGTTTGTTTGTACATGATAATGTTCATCAAAATGGCAAACAACGGAGTGGTAGCTCTGATAATTTGGTGAAAGGGGACGGTGACGAGCTTGAGGGATACATTTGAGATTGCAATGTTGATTGTGTAGAGAAAAGAAAAGAACAGTAGGATGAGATCTTCCTTATCGGTAAGCCTTGTTGTTGTAAAGAACCCTTTCTTGTTGAGAATGAAGCACCCGACGGTGCCGCAGAAGGCATGGACTGCGGTTAAAAAGTAAGGGAACGGGAATGAACCTAGGATAAACTTGTTGAATAATGTGAGGACTAGGTTAAAGACAAAGTAAATGGCTAGCCAAAGATACTTTTTCCTGACGGAGATTTCCTGTGGTTGCTGGGTTTGTGAATTTGAGCGGTTATATAGTTCCTTTGACATTTTTGATGCAAGTAATATTGTTGATTTTGAATGCTGGGGTTCTAAATGAAGGGAGGGGGAGAGGGTTTAAGAGGAAAAGAGTTGATTACTTGATTTGATTTGATTTTGAAAAAGACTTGGCTAAACTCCGAGTGTTTTGTAATGTAGGGTCAGTCTAAGGTGGTTGTGCTTTGCTTTGCTTTTCTGAAGAAAGTTTTTATGTCGATGCCTTTTTGGTTTCGATTAATGTGTGTGTTTCGAGATTTCGATTGTGTATGTATGGATTAGAATGCAACTGTGTAATCGCTATGATTAGTATGAGGTTTCTAAGAAATCAAGGCGACTAGCTTTGAGCTTTTTCTTGGTTTCGATATTTTGTCTTCCAAAGAAGATGGTTGGGTTAAATTAACGTTTGTAAATGAAAATTTGAATGAATTTCGAGTGATTCCAACGGCAACAAGTTGTGATGGTGGTTGTATCCCTTGAAAATTGAAATAAAATGGAGAAAAAAAGAAGATAAATCTATAAGAAATTCTTGACAAAGTGTTCAAAGAAGGAAAGAAAGGAGCTAAAGAAGGAAGGAAGAAGAAGAAAAAATAAAAAAATAAAGGGCCGAGTAAAAATGATGACAACAGAGTAATTAGATTAATGCTATTATAAGGTAGGTACCGATCTGACAGCTGCTTTGGTATGGAATAAGGAATACAATGAGCCTTGCAAGTAGTGCGGTAGGTAGATAGATAGACAGGTCGGCAGGTAGGTAGGTAGGCAGTCAGAAAATTGGAGGTTTTGAAAGTACTGTAAGTGTGATATAATAACCAACCAATCAATCAATCGATCAATGAACTGAACCAGAAGTAATGAATAAGAAGGAAGAAAAGAAGGAAGGTTTGGAAAGTAGAAAATTAATATTTTTCTTTTTAAAGAAAAAGATAATAAAAAAAACAAATACTAATAATAATATTGGTAAACTATACCTAGATAATCAACAATTGCAGCAATAAGCAGCTTAGCTGCATGGTTGTGGTTTAGATGATAAAAGAAAAAATAAATAAATACGAATCAACTGTGATATAATTTTAGTACCTTAGTTACTGTTCTCTACACAAGTGCATATGCTCATGCAAGTTTATGAGGACGGAGTGTGCGATGACTTCATAAACTTACGTACTACTCAGACCGCCCATACTGCTTACAACCAGCCAGTTATTGTTGGCTAACCAAATGTGCCTAACCAGACAAGTCAATGTAGGTTAGCTAGCTGAACTTAAAAACGAAAAAAAAAAAAAAAATTATTGGGCACCTTTAGGTTATCATTAAAGTTTGAAGAAGAACAGCTGTGGATGATACACACACAAAGAAATCCCTTTCCTTTCGGTATACGACGCTGGTCGATAATCCATTCTTCATTCATACTTCATTGTCATTTAGCTGTAATGAATGTTTTGTTTGTTTGTATGTTGTTTGTTTAGATTGTTTAGATTGTTTAGATTGCCTGTATAATATATATCCGCTTGATATTTGAGTATTCCAATAAAGTTTTACCCCATGGATATTTTTGTTGATCAAGCTGGTGGGTATCCGTTCTTCAGTGGGGGGGTGGACAAACAAACCGTGATAAGTTATAAGCTACAAGCCAATACAAGTATAAATAATGATATTACAACTAACTGTAGTTTACCCAAAACTAATTACATCAACAATTCTTACTTATCGTATCATATTTTTTTTTTGTTATTATCTTGTTTTGAGTTTTTAGTAAACTAAACTCGTCAGTTGTTGCTGTTGTTAGCTTTGTTTAAAAACAACTTTAATCTCTAGTGCTAACTTAATGTTATTTTTATTTTTATTTTTATACTATGGTGTCGGTTGATTTCTGAATTAGTGCTGAAAGAAAGAAAGAAAGAAAATAAAAAAGACAAAAATTGCAACTTTTCTTTGTCTTTATTTGTTAATTTTTGTCATACGTTGTTTCCACACTTTATTTTGCTTTATATACTTCCCCTTATTTTTTTCTTTCTTTCTTTCTCACCCTCACCATCATGTTTTGACAGTCTTGGTATAGAGGTACATATATATAGAACGGTAGCACTGAAAAAGTTATATGGGCAAAAAGAACTGACCCCGCTTGTTCGTTGTAGTTCATTCGCATTGGCTCAAAAAGGGTGGTTTTAATTTGTATCGTGTCATAAAACGATGGATATTTGAAACTCAATGGCTTAATTATATTATGTGTGTATTTGGTTGTTCATGCTAGATAGCCTATCCTTGCCTTTAATGGATGCGTATGATAATTGACGATATTTGTCTGTAATGGTGAATTTGTGTAGTAGATCAACAAGAATGAATGAATTAATGAATGAATGAATCAATTAATGAGATTAGGGTTGGAAATTATTTCGGCACAAAAATAAAGTAAACTAGCAGCAGTAATTACTTTTTATCTGTCATAGATTTTTCCAAAATTAAGGTAAAAGAAAAGGTACAGCTATGTAATTGATTAGTTTAACTTAACCTTATTTTTAAAGCGAATGACCATATTTACTCTCTCGGTTAGTCGGCTAACTGGCTAGCCACCCCCATAACATAACCAGCCGTTAACCATAGGCCGAGAGTAAGATATAATAGAAGAATATCAAATAGTTAAAAGGTTAACTGTGATTGGCGATGGTAAAGTATGTAAGGGCAACCTCCTATTCATCACCACTGCAATAGCGACACTAACAGACCAGACAGACACTGATTTGATTCCTTTGAAACATTCTTATTCCTTCCTTATATATATACAAATACACTTTCAAACGGTACGTCGGTGGGGGTCAGTTTCTCCGAGACAAAGCAGAGACATAAACAACAAACAAAAAGGATAACCATTTACTGTAGCTTGGACTCAAAAAAACGTTTAATCGTAACTCAAATGTCCATGTCTACTAGTCTGGAACTGCATTACGTAGATCGTAGCGTAGCGAAAAGAGAGTATTACAGATATTCGGATCTGCTGGACCCATAATGCCAAAGCCCGATCTTGATCTGTACTTGCTATGCTCTTGTAAGGTGTTCCGTTCTGTGCCGTTCTATTTGTGTATATCGACAAATATATATTTAGATGTATCTATATTTATAAACTTGAACGCCTTTATATTTGGTACTGATGGGTCCATATCCACCTTTCTACTGCTACGGAAGGTTATTGAACTTGTTCCGACTTTGAAACTGTACCCTAATCAGATTCTGAAAGTCACTGTTTTTACCTCCAAGTCATATATATTAAACTCAAAAGTACATCTATAAACACTATAAGTAATGAGTACCAAATCTTATTGCTTTAGCTTTAAACTCTATAGTTAGGTCTAAGCCCATCAAACATCCATCTTAAACCTAGATCAATTCCAACAATTAATTTTTTTCCTTCTCTTTTTCCTACCTTCACACACCACCATCCATCCATCTGTCGAACCCATACCATACCATCTAACACATCACAACACAACATCATGGATTCAATAGCAGACCCTAACTTATTGCCGGCCCAAATATTCACAACCGCTGCCGCCTTGCTAAGCGCCGTTGATCGTATGTGTGTATCCGTTTGCTTTCTTTGAAGAACGGGTTGGAGATGGGATTGATTGATTGATTGATTACGGAGTTGGAGTTGGAGAATGAAGAGAAGGACTGGGAGAGGTTGTTTTGTGCTGGGCGCTGTACTGGTTTTTAGGAGATGTGTTGACTTTGAGGAAATTTTGGAAAGAATTTGTGAATGAAAAATAAGATATACCGGAAGTTATCTTAAATCAGATCTACTTTGACGAGCTGTTAAGACTATTCCTAGAACTACTCGAGATACAGAACGCTCACCCCTCCTCTCTCCCCCTCTGACTCTACATTCTGCAGTCCTCAATGCTATACTAGAATTATCACCCGAAACACATGTATTGTAAAATTCAGAACCAAGTACTAACAACTATACATTCTAGGACGCGTTGTTGTTTCTCTACGTGATGGTAAAAAATACTTTGGCGTGCTAAGATCATTCGATCAATTCGGTATGTTTCCCTCACCCCCTGTACCCTCTCTTCATCCAACCTACTAACCACACCACACTTCTCCACCTCCAGCCAACCTCGTAATCCAAGACACCTACGAACGCGTCTACCTAAACAGCCACACCTACGGTGAGACCTACCGCGGCGTGTACATAATCCGTGGTGAGAACGTTGTTTTCCTCGGCGAGCTTGACGACGACAAAGAGGACCTAATCGACCAATTCGTCGTTGAAAGTACTCTTGAAGAAGCCGACCTGTCAGATTTTAACAGCGCTTCGGTAGCACAACAGCAGCAGCAACAAGGACAGAGGGTGCTGAGAAAAATCCCGTTTGAAGACGCGCTGAGGATTTATGAGGAAAGAGTCGAGATGGAAACGAAGAGTTTGAAGGAAAAGAGTAAAAAGTTGAATGTGCCGGGACTGCATCCTTCAAATTATGAAAATCATTTGTATTAGAGTGTGTTTGGGTGTGATGCATTTATATATATATTTTTTTATTTTAAGGAAATCTTGACTTTACAATTAACTTTATGATTATTTTTATTATTTTTATTTATTTTGTTTTGGTGTTTCTTTTTTCTTACTTTGATTTGGTTTGGTTTGGAGGTGGTGATACTTAATGGCAAGAGTGTCGGTGTACTAATATTATTCATGCTATTCAAACGCTGTATATCAAGATGCTCTCTTAATTGTTCAATTAGCTAGCTCCCAGAGTTATACAAGATCCAGAGTGAATAGATCCTTTGCACCGTGTCGTAATGTTTTTCTTTTTGGAGCCAGTTATATATATACACATTTATTTCTCGAGCAGAGTGGTGAATAAAAACAAATGGAAGGTGAATGAAGTAAACACAATTTTAGAGAGGTAATAACTTTTGAAGGGATATTTGGACGGCAAAAAAAAGTTTACGAAGATATTGGAGTGTTTGTGGGTTATTTGAAGTATTGTATTTGGGTATGTCAATGTCTAAATGGGCATAAAGGTAATTGTGAGACGACGTAATTACAAAATGAATTATATTAAAATGTATAGATGTAACTTCTATGTGTTATAGACAGAAAGAGTGATATTCACAAATAAATACTTTCTCCATTCGCTTAAATTTTCAATTTTGTTACTTTTTGATTCGCTGTCATACATCTTCATTCCCAATCACAATCGCACTACATTTAATTCACTTATCCATACCAACCAACACCAACTGCGTCTCCAATTACTCAAAATCAAGTAGCCAAATTGCGACATTCATAAATTTCAAAATGTCATTGCAATATTTTTAAATGCTTTGTGTGTGTTTAAAAGGTATGAGAAGTTTTAAAACTTGTCTGCTTGGGAAACGGTGAACGTGTATAGAAGCGTTGGGATAGAAAGTATTCGTATGCTTGGGGCGTAACTGCGGTATGCAAAACTACTACCAGTAGAATACATTATTGCAATACCTGATGTGTGTGTTTTTTGAAAAGTCAATGCCAGTTAAAACTTGATACGTGATTGTCAAACACAACAAACGAGTCCAATATCACTCTACCCCTTCAAATGTTCCTTGATTGACTGTAAGCACTGGTATTCAACCTATTCAGTTTAATAACTTATGATGGACGTTGCACTACGATATAGAATGTATAAACATACCAATACGGGGGTTCAGAATAGTTAACAATAATCTATTCCAGATGTACTGTACGTGACCTACACATGGTATCGTGTCTGATCATTTGAAGAACTTGCAAATGGTTTGGAGAAGGCGTATAACCAATTTTTTTGAAATTTTCCAGCTCGTTTAAAAAGGTATTTTGACCACCTTGCATAGTTCATCATAATATTATTAGACCAGCGATATGAGCACACTAAAAGTTTCTTTAAAAAAGTCAATACCAATCACAAACTCTCTTTATATTGAGCAGGTCCTGTATATATTTTCGCACCTTCTCAAAGCTTTTGGAATCTGTTTTAGTATACTATGTGGACATACCCAAAAACCTCTTGAAAAAGTTGGTTGTTGTTTAAGCTGGTTGAGCTCTGTTTGAGTGCCGGGCTCTTAACAATGGTTGGTCTTATTCATAGAAGTATTTTCGACGCCTAGAACCATAATCTGCTACTGTGTCACCACCAAGAAACGGTTTGATAAAATCAGCAACGGTTAGACTGTATTCTACAATACACCCGCCAAATTTTATGTCTATAATTGTAATTGTTATAAACATCCAGAATTAGTTTAAAATTAATATAGATGGTCAGATCTTGTTATTTGCCTTGTGTTTCAAAAAATTGTTTTCACCACCTTGCGCTATATACCTTACCATGGCCAAGCCCACCATGGAAAGGACTATTTACTGTACAACTTTACTATATCTCAGCTGTTATTGACAACTACAGTACAGACACTTTGTATAAAACCACTGTGTAAATGAACACAAGTGTTATACACTTTGTATATCATGGGTCTTGCCATTCACTTGATATCTCGTTCTGTACAAATTTCATGGTTTGAGCAACGTTCTTAATTTGCTCAAATTTTTGGAGATTTACGCTTTAATTAAAGCTCAAAAACGACTCATAAAGAATCTATCATCTCAGTAAATTATTGTACTGTATAGTACAGTATTTATAACTACAATAGAAGTTTTACCACAGTGTTTCCATCACAGGGATATTACTATAGTAGTTTTGGATCTAATCCGATAAAAGCCATGAATGATATCACCAGTGTTTCCAAACGACATAGTCAGCAGTAGTTATTATTTTGTCTTTTGTCCAAAATGATACATCTTGTTTCCCCTGTCCTGACAACTCCAACAGTTTTTTTACTCAATCTGCTATGAACATTATGTGTACCTTATATTTTCCAGTCATAACTCGGAAAATCAGGACCCCAAGGTCTCGCACACAAAGCACTCTCGAATCCACACCCCTCCCTCAACCCCAATACCTCATATATTTGACCTCTGCGTCAAAATTTTAACTAAAAAGTCTTGACACGCCACCGTCCCAGTAAACTAAAAATAGTCTATCGCGTCCCAGGGCTCAACTCCGAAAAAGCAACATGAAACGAACTTTTTTTTATAAGGACATCTCGTAGGTTCCGAGCAGCCCTAAGTGAAACAAGAAACAAATGGAACGGAAGATAGCCGGTATTTCAAGTTAAACTGTGGTTAGGCTATATTCACCAGGGAAATTAAAAGTAGTGCCAAGTTTGAGACCAAAGTGTTTAAACTCTATCACAATGTTAAAAAAAAAAAAAAAAAAGTGTGTATTGCGGAAGCTTTAAGGACTCAAATAGGCGAGATTTTGGAGGTTTGACCTCGATTTTGGGTTAAATCCGGAACACAATTGAATTTTGTGGGTAGCTTTTTGGTAGGTTAGAAGGGATTTGGACGTGTGGAAAAATTGTGTGTGAGACATGGGATGGATATGGAGTTTGGCTTCGTTAAGAAGAAGGTTGATTGGGAGTGGGGTGATGGCAAAACGGTATGAGTTGATCAGGGGTTTTGTTCGAAAGACTTTCGGCTTATGTTGTATTATATCACACGTACCGGATATCAATAGTTTGTGCTTAGGCTAAAAAGGCCAAAATTCGATTGACTTATCGTAGTAATGGTATATTGAAAGTGTCTAAATTCTGAAAGCATATTGAAAACTAAACTACAGGTTGGACCAATGAAGATGAATTCACAACAACTGGAAACGCATCTGTTTCAAGCATAAAACCAGATATAGTATATTTCTTTCTCATGTGTGTGTATATGTGTGTATAAATATCCAAATTAAAAAACACCGTCTCCCAAAAACTAACGAGGGCACACCCAAAACATGAAAAAGATAGTGTATGAATATAGCTGTTATAGACACAGTAGTTTTGTTTCATAATCGACTTATACCTTTAGCGAATCAACGCATGCAGACATCAACAGGATCTTTCTTGTTTGTTTTCAATTTCCTGGTCCGTTGAAAATACCGTTATAGTCGGTCCTGAGAAACACTAACAGGCAGGAAGAGAAAATTCTTGCAGTGCGATGCGTTCGGTCAGGCATATAAATTAGTATGAAATTACTATGAATTGTGTGAAGTTTGTGTTGTCTTAGTTGCTAAACTAACATTACATGCTGATTATTTTCTGATAGTAGATTTTTTTAGCTACTGAGTCGAAGATTTTGACTGGTGTCAACTAATGGCCACTAGGTGTTTCATCATTGTTCATATGAAGCCAATAACCATATTGAGTAACTAGGTTTTTAGATAATTGATACCGAATAACTTTGGCTCTCATTTGAGGGTTAACAAGTATTGTATAAAATGCTTGAATTCATGTTTTCTTGAACCACCAGGTCGTTCAATATCATAACGTAAGTTCCGACCACTTTTAACCCAAAAAACTTGCTACGCACAGTATATTCTGTACTGTACACCAAAACATTCATCTGAAGTAATTGTTCTTCGGTTTATAATAATAAAAAGAACAATCTAACAGCATTCTAAGGAACTAAATGTTTTTTTAAGGTGTAAGTTTTTCTAACGTATCAATCTGTTTAAAATTTATTTTTCTTATTTACATTTCCACTCTGATTCAAACAGCGTATACACACCAGTATAACTTTTCGAAGAAAGATCACTGCAAATTAGATCACGTCAAGGTTGGCCTAATAGTTGAAATAATCTGGTATTTGCTTAAAACGTTTACTTCTCTACTCTTTCCAGTTTTTTTTGGGAATGTAGCATTGGTCTCCGTGTGCTATAAGCCATCATTTATACCAATTAAAAAAATACAAAAGCTTTCAGTAGAAAACGAGCTTTGTTACATATCTCAAAGGGATTATACAGACTTAGGTGCTCAAAATAGGATAACATTCTTCTAAAGCACCATTATAGGAAAACTACTTGATTATTCAAAAAATGAATTTTCGACTACTTTACATTATAACTTGCTATGTTGCACATTAAAATAGCTTTTTACTTTATTTACAATTAGCTAATTACCAGTAATAAATGGTTGGTCAATATACGGTTTACTTTCTACATAACCCAAGAGCCCTTAAATTCAGATCATGAAAGCCGCTGGTTCATGCTATAGTGTATATTACTTATATTGCAACGTAACTCACGCAATACTGTACAAATTTACCTACTGAAATACTCTGAAAAGATTTGTACCATTGTGAGCTTTAGTAGTTGCTTAGCAAGTACTGTGCGTAATAAAATTCTGGCTAAACACTGTCCAGTTTGAATCGAAAATCACACCTTTTTGTGCGCCGTAAAATCATAAAAGTATCATTCTGACCGCCTTTCACTACGGTCTACGATCTACTATGTATACACACAGAAAGTCTGTTTGAAAAGGTTGTTGTCAAAAGCTTTGCCAGACGTTTAGCGAACGTTATGTTAAATCTGTCAGCTGCTCGGAGTTTTATTAAAAATGTTTTTGGTAATTAGCATTGTCAACCAATATGTAGTTAAAATCCAAGAATATATCTCCGACCACCTTGCACTATGACTTGGTATAAATTCATACCAGAAATTGTTACAAAAAAGTCAGCACTAATCGGACATTGTCAAATTTCTAGATAATGTACAACTCACAATGCAGCATTTTTTTTACCTATATGCCAGTTGTTTAAAAGATAGTTTACCGGAATTTGTCAGAGCGCTGTTTCTGGTTCAGGCCTCTTTGCGCTATGGGTTGCTATACGTACTGTACCCTCAGCAGAGTCCAGTTTTGTAAAGGTTAGTACTGATTGAACATTAATTAACTTTTGACCAAAACTACTGTATTCATGAACTTACACTTTCTGAAATGGTGTGTGAAATTCGTCAGACTGTTAATGGATATATTTCTGATCACATTTTATTATTGCTTACTAGGTATTCAAGATAAAGTATTTTGAGCAAAGCAATATTAATTGGATATAACTAGCGACCTACCGATGTTATTTGTTAGCCCAAAGTTGCTGAATTAAATATATCTTGTTAAAAATTGTAAAGCTTTAAATAAAACTAGTACCTCGATAAGCTCGCCTAGTTCTAAAATGTATAAATCATCTAGCATAAGTGTCTAATATTGCCAAAGAAGGATATTAGTGACTATTGATATTAATCAATATATAGATAGTAAATCGCGGAGGATAATTTGTCAATGTCAAAGTTGAAAAGATCGTAAAAGTCTTTAGAAGGAAAGCACCGGTAAATACAATGTACTGTACTGTACATTGACTGAGATATTTATCTAGTGGCAAGAAACATACAGAATGCAGTACAGGAGTTTACTATTATATTATGTCCCATACGCCAAAATGCGATAGGCGTGATTTGGTTACGATTTTTTTCAAAAAGGAGGTTTTTAATAGCTTTGCATAGCCAATTACAGTGCACAGGTGCTAAAATAATTTTCTAGAATATCAGATGGGTTCTATGAATTCAACTATCACAAATTGATACAGTTTAGAAAGTTTGGGAAGAATAAAAATACTTATCTTATTTGTCAACCATGTAGCAGGTCCCATTTGGTATTGACTTTTTTTTTAAAGCTTTAAGAAGTGCGAGAGTACTTAAAATATTTGCTGAAAATACAATGGGCTCCATCTGGTATTGATTTTTTCAAAGGTTTCTATTGTTTTCATACACTGTAGTATACTATAGTGTAGGGTGACCAAAAATGATTCTTTAAATGATTATATAAATTTTGAGATTTTGACAGCCAAACGCATCCAAAACGCTTTTGGCAAGTATAAAACTATATACCGGTGACGACACACGAACCCTCAACTTCGACAAAGTTTCCTACCTCGCCCTTTCCCGTCTGTTTGACGAACTCAAGGCCCGAGGACTCGACGAAGAAGCTGGGGTTAAAAAGCTTCCGACCACTGAGCATTGGACCGGCACGCCTCCATCAGCTGCCAAACTCGAAAGTTTGAAAACTATATACTGCAAGCTAGACAGGCAAAGAATTTTTATTAGTATTGACTTTTTAAAAAGATTTTTTGGCGTATTCACATAATAAATTCTAGTGAACGGTGGCTAAAATAGATATATACACCATACTACAAGTTTTGAGATCTGGTGTTTAAAATTTATTTTGATGGCTATACAAAAGTGTAAGAATACTTTTTACATCTATAGGGCCGGTAAAAAATTCCATTAAATTTTAGTATTTACTCTTTCAAAAAGTTTTTTAGTAGTTTTACATAAAAAATACACAGGAGTGCAAGGTGGCCATTATAAATTTTGTAAATAATTACCTGAATTTGAAGAATTCGGCTACCAAGTCTACTCCAAAAGTATTGAATAAGCGTAAGAAATCCCATCACATCTGTCAAAAATATGACAATTTTGATTTGGTATTGACTTTTTCCAAAAAGTTTTCTCGTGGTTTTACATAGTAAATCACAATGCTGGGTGGCTAAAAAAGCTTTTCAAACAATCAAATGGTTTTTGAGATTTTGACAACCAAAAATATTAGGGAAATATGTGCAAGTATAAAAATTTATCTAGCACTTGGTAGGCATTAGATAAATCTTTTTTAGTACCTGATTTTACAAGATAAGCATTTTGTATTTGGAGTGTTTACATAGTAAATTACAGTGCAAGGTGGCTCGAACAGTTTTTAAATCGATTAGGCAAATTTTGAAAGATCGGCTTTCCAACCAATTGTAATTTCTTTAAACTACTGTATGTTTTTCTATATTAACTTGTTAAACATTCAACAAGTTCAGGTCAGTATTTTCATTTTATAAAAACATTTTTCATGTTAAATTCTATCTCTGATTTCATTTGGCTATTCATAAATTTTTACATATTATACAAGAGTAAAACATTAACAAGATTAAACATAGTTATTTCCACGCAACCTGCCAACCCGTTTTATAATCATATTAATATTATATCAACCTATACTTCGGCTCCCTTCTCTTAAACGGATAAATCTGGACCCTGCGTCCCCCAATACAAAGTCTCTGCTTCAACGCAAACTCACAATCCTCCCATGTCTTAAAATGTAACAATGCTACTTTCCCCTTAGTATTCTGACTCATAAACCACGGAGCGCTCGCAAGCTGGATACTCAACAATCTTTCTACGTCTTCTTGGACTCTGGACTCAGGCGATGACAATGGGACCCCAACAATCACTGCTTTGGGCCACTGCTCCACATCTAGCATTTTGAAGTACTTCTTGAAAACAGCGTGCTTTGCAAGCCGTGCTCTCCCAATGTATACTGCTTTGCTATCGACTTCGAGCGTAAAGTTTCCAATAGATGACTCTTTGAGAATGGCGGTATTTGAGTTGAAATCATCCCCAAATATCTCTCTAATAACTGGAAGTAATTGATAGAGAACAAGCTCTATAGCTTCAGAGTAAGAGATTTTGTTGATTGATTGTAGTCCAATATAGTATTTTTCACTTCTTGGATCTAGTTTATGCTCAACTTGAGAGTGTGTGTTTTTGTCTGGATTCGATGTGTTTCCACCGCGCCTGTACTTGTAAGTTTTGTTGATGTTAACAAGTAACTTTGATGTCTCGACGGTGTTTTCAGTAAGGCACTCAACTTCACTATTCAAAGCTTCCAACCGTTCATTGAATGCTGCAAACTTCGTATTAGCCTCTATCAAATGAGCCTCCAGGCGCTCTTTAGTCTTTTTCAAATGTTCCAATTCGTCTTTCTTTTCGATAAGATCAAACCCTATCTCTTTTTTTGCCTCTTCAATTTTAGACTTGACAACTTCCTCAACTTTTCTGTCGAAGCTAGCTTTAAGTTGTAAAAGCTCAGTTTCTGTATCTTCCAGTTTGGTTTTCAACCTATTATTCTCCCCTGTTAGCTTCATTTCATCCCATTCATACCGATGGGCTTCAGCTTGAATTTTGGTGATTTTTGCTTTGAGATTTATATTTTCAAGTTTCAGCATTTCCAATTCCTTCTGTTGGTCAAAAGAATTAGGCTCTGTCAAATTTTTAGCTTCTTCAAGTTTAGTTTTAACAGTTTCCTCAACTTTTGCTTCAAAACTAGACTCAAGTTGTGACGCGCGATTTTCTGATGCTAGTAATTTGCCTTCCAGCTCCTTGATCTCTTCTTTTAGTTTTATACCATTCCATTCGTGCGTTATGGCTTCAGCTTGAATGGCACTCACTTTGACATCTAGGGCTTGCATTTTGATTTTAAGGAATTCATTTTCTTTCTGCAGGAGATCAATCTCTTTATTGCTTAAAGTACGAGTTTCACTAGTTTCGTCTAGTTTTGTCGTATTGATTCCAAAAGTTCCTTTTGGTTCATCTTTTAAAGATGGCGATTCCTCTTTAGCATTGTCATTCGCGGTAGAAGACGAAGGAGTGATATTGCTATCGTTTCTTGCAAAATTTTCCGTTTGTGATGGTGATCTGGATGAAGAGTTGGTATCAAACAAAACACTGCTCTTACTTTCCGTTGAAGTTGCTGAGGTTGAAGGCTGCAAGTTCTTACCAGTTGTTTTTGAAGTATTTGTGTTAGTACCAAACACGCTTCCTGCTGCGTGGGTAAAAGGGCTAGGAGTATTTGAATTGAATGAGAACAGTGAGGGTTTGTCAGATACAGCAGCAGCTGACGCGTTGGACAATGATTTCGGTTTGAAGGCAAATAAGTTTTGATCCTTCCCATTTGTCTGCAAAGTCGAAGAGCCAAACAGGCTTTTAGTATTCTGCGAAGAGAAACTGAAACGCTTAGACTCTATTGAAGTTGTGCTTTGTTCAGATTGTCTATTATCGTAAGAGAAACTGAACCGTTTAGGTTCAGATGGGGTTATGTTTTGTTCAAGTGGTTTATTATCGGACGAGAAACTGAGTCGTTTAGGTTCTGGTAATTTGTCACTCTGTCCAGATATTTTACCAAAAATCGAAGAGTCTTCTCCCTTCTTATGAATATCGCTGTTTACTCTTGAATATTTGCCAGAAAATAACGGTTTATCCTTCTGGTCCTCAAATGTTGGTTGTGATACTTTATCAAAAGGTGACAGAGTTTTTGTTATGCCAGTGGTCTTAGAGGCAAAGATACCCCCAGAAGATTCAGCCGTAAATAGCTTTTCGGAAGAACCGAATATACTCTTGGACGTGCTTGTGTCGTTTGCTTCACTTGCACCAGATTGAAGAGGAGTATTGCTGGTAGTGTTTGTGTCAGTCAGAGACTTCAATCCAGGAAACGTGAAAGAAAATGAAGATCTGGTTGAAGTAGGATTGCCGAATATACTATGGAGTTTTTCTGCATCGGCCGGATTAGAGAACATGCTGAATGGCTTTGTACCATTAGATAAGCCTGATATTTTACTCGAACCAGCACTTTTCGATGCGTTTAGATTACCAGTTGGTCTCCCCGTTCTTTGGCTTTGATCCTTTCCTTTATTTGAAGTGGTGGATTTGGGGTTTGCTCCTCGCTGTTGACTCATCTTAATAGAGGGTTATAGTAATTTTGTCTTGCTGGAATGTAGAAGGTCTTTGAAATTGATGTATTTGGCACTGCTGATATAACTTTTAGAGAGACAAGACTATCAATATTGTTCATGAAGCATCAAAAGTATGAAACAAAAATCAGTTAGAAAGATATATATTCAACTCTTGGAAAAGAAATATTTCTGAATGTACAGGTAGTCTTTAAATAAGGACAGTTAATTTTGCAAAACAGTTCTAGTGCCTTTTTAAAGATGGTAAAATTAAATGGAGTATTTAGAACCTGGTATCCAAACGTTCTAGCTTAGATTTTGCTAGCCAAGTAATAAGCTTCAAGCTACTCTAGTTCACGTGATATATACCACACATTTCCATCCAATTATAATCCAGATCAAGTTTGGTTAGGGTTATTTACTGGACCATACAAAAATTTTTCATTTTCCACCAAATCGAGCCCATACAAAATCTTCTTTTTCCCCTTCATTACGCATTCCTCATCACCTTTACACGATGATCTCAAATCTAGGCGCTAAGGCCGCTGTGCCTGTCTCAGTGCGGACCTATGCCACTAAAGGTGGTAAAGGCGGCCGACAAATGACATCTTTCAGATATCATCTGAAGCAGTTCCTTGGACCACGAAATACATATGGACTCAACACCAAGAATCCTTTCAGCAAGCCCTTGCGCGGGTCAACTAATTACATTTCAAGATACTTTTTCAGGGCACCGAGAAGAGAAGAAAAATTTGATTGGAAGGCAATAGGAAAAAAGCAGGTCTCATTCACACAATCGTTGAAACCGTTCCCACATAATGAGCATACAACCACTGCACAAAGAGTTCCAAGCAATATGAAGGAGCAAATATACGAAGCTGTTACCAGTGAAGGCCTTTCTGTACAACAAGCATCAGTCAAGTTTGGCCTAAGTGTCCCGCGTATAGAAGCTATTGTTGAATTATACAAGATCAACCTGCAGTTCAAAGCTGATGTAAGTACCGATCTTTTGTGCTGGCAATTTGAAAAATGAATCAATTAATCCGAAGGAAGATCATAATGATGAGTCTAGAAAAAAATTCGATTAGTCTTTAAGACAACCAAGTGGTTAGAAAATTTCCCAATATCTGAAAAAAATGGTCTTCACGGAATAATAATTGTTTTCAAAAAAAAAAAATTGATATTCTGACAAATGTGCGAAAACATCTACTAACTTAAGTTTCATTAGGGCAAATCATTCCCAGATCTAAACAGATTTGCGCGAACTATGGAGAGTATGATCCCTACAGTCTATTTCGACAATGGCACAGCATCCATAGACGATCTGACAGAGATTCCTCTACTTCCCCAAACCCGTAAACAGCGATTCATGGATATTGCTGAATCAGAACCTTTCGGCCCTATCGATGCAGCACAAGTTCTAGGTATCAAACCAGCCTCAGAGCTGCTGGACGATCTGAGTTCGGTGGATATCATTCATCACACCAAGGCAGGTGAGCAAAAACCTAAGGCCCCACAGGGATTTATGGCAGATGTTCTTCAGGGTGAGAAATCAATGTTTAGATTCAAGAATGCTAAAGTTGGTGAAGTTGGATACAGATATGGTGCTGCGAGGGATGATAGAAAGAACGGTAGGAAGGTTAGATTTAACTCTGTTGGTAAGATGGAGTATGTTTATGAATAAATGTAGGGATGTATATAGTGTCTTCATTGTAATATAAGGTCATTTTTTTATTGTTTAGGTCCTTGACTTTATGATAAGATGGATTTTCTTTTCTTTCTTGACGGTTAGTGACAGTCATTGAGAATGAAAAATAGACATATTTTGCGGTCATAAGTACCAGTTTATTGCGTTAGTTATATATCTTGTGGTTAATTCCAGCTAGACATTCTATCACTCAGGATGTTTAGTTTCTGTTTACTATGGAGGTCAGAAGATGTGTTTAGTATACAACGGAGCTCTAAGATTTCTTAATAGATTTATCACAAACACCTTATATCTAATGACGAAATCATATTACTGACCATGAGTTTTTATAAAAAGATTTGTTTTTTATTGTTAATATTGAAGTATTAGATAAATTATTATACAAATAGATATAGATAAATAGATTACAAAACGCCAGAAGATATATATACAAAAAAAAAGTTTCATAGGCTCAAGTTATTTACAAGCAATAGAGATGCGTAACAAGAGATGCGGGAGGGTCTTTAGATATAAGACAATAATAAATAAAAGGAGAATGCACAAAGGTCACGCGTGGAGGTGAGACCATAACCATATAAACTCTGGTGAGATCAATGAACAGCGGAGGTAGGAGTAGTTGAAACTGTGAGCCGCGAGTGGTGAGAAAATGGCATGGTGGCAGAGAGTTTCTCGAATTCAGCACTCATAAGACGGCCGAGCTTGGACTTCCGAGGCTGGATCTCGAAACCTAGAAGGTAGTTTTGAGGGTCATGCAAGGTCGGTATGTGCTGTGCTTGTTGTTGTTGCTGCTGCTGTTGTTGAGCGAAGGTCTCGAGAGAGGAGTTTGTTGGCGAGTCCATTGTTATGTGTGTTTGTTTGGGAATGATATTTAAGATGCTTTTGTAAGGTGAATATTGTTTGGTATGGTTTTGTAAGGTGGATATTGTTTGGTATATTTATTTGGTAACTTTGTTATTGTCTTTTATGGTGGGTATACTGGATCTATGGGCTAAAGTGAACTAAAGTCCGTTACTTATAATTTGACCTGAGCTTGTTCTTTTTCTCTTTCCAACAAAAAGATCACGATGGTTACTTTATATGAAGATGAATCGAATATCCAGAGAGAGAGAGAGAGGAACAAAAAAAGGGGATCTCTGAAGGCATTTATATAAATTACAAATACCGAATCTTACAAAATCTGCTCTCTTTCTTTCTCGACCGATTAATAATTTTTATTTCTTTTTATTTTTATATTCTTTTCTATGAAACTTCTTGCACGAGCGAATCTTGCTGGAAATAAAAATCGAAAGTAAAAAAAAAACACGCAGGTCAGGGAACCAAAACCCAAAATTTAAATCCCGTTAACCGTTGAACCTCCGCGTTCACTCTAAATTTCACTTTCCAATAGTTTTTTTTTGCGATTTTTTTAACGCGGAAAATATCCTTACAAAACTCATTTACTCTTTTAGTCAGTCCGTCTTTATGTGGTCAACAACGGTCTCGTGGACCCGGAAGTCCGGCCGCAAAGCCCTGGCCGACAACTTTCACTTCACTTCTGTTCTGTTCTGTTTTCGAGGGTCAGGGGAAGATCTGACTTTTGTTTGATTTCCTGGTAAACATTTCGTTCGACAAACGTAAAACTCGAGTCAGAGATTACAAAACTTTTTTTTTAGTTTGATCTGGTCCTTCCCCCTTATTACCGTACAGTAGTATATATGTCCATCTCCTTCTTTGTATGTGATAGCTATTCCCGTTCGGCGATCTATGCTACGGACCAATTAGAAATATAAAAGTTAAGTCCGGGGGTAAAGACATTTTATAAAGTTGTATTACTAAAGTGAGCAGCAACCATCAACAACGAATTTATCATGTTTCCGTAGTAGACATATATAATGTGGACGATTTGTAATTGACTGCCATTTTACCAGAGCAATAGAGATCTCTACGTCCTAGCGAACGGTTGATGACAGCGGTGAGATAATGTGTTTAATCAACGCGATTAATAATATTAATAATCAGAAAAACATTTAATTCCGTTTTAGGGAATTTCTCGGGCTTTTTTCACAATGCCATATAAAAGTTTCAATAAAAAAGTTTAAAAAACCATCCATAGTAGATTTACTACACCGTTGTACTCCATATAAATTTTAAGCCATAAAACAAGATACTCATACAGTATTCAGAAAGTCAACTGTCAAGCACAAGCACACGGTTTACAACATCGTGGCTCATATTATAATCGACCAAATCACAATCTGTTCATTGTCCAGCATACCACCTGCCACACATACACCTATATATAACCCATAAGCTGTGCTAACCTGCCTCAATACACTATCCCGTACCTTATGCCCTACCGCAGCAAAACGCGTTTGTCCCTACTCCAGATTGGCCTTAGCGCGTTGGCAGCGAGAAAGCAGCTACCATAACTTTTTTCTTTAAAGACAGTATGTAGTCACTTTTAGGCTAATGCTGCCACGATCTGGAATGCTGCTACATGTATCATACTCTGCAGCGCTTGGGATTGAGATGTTGGTCAGTTTGAGATAACATACACCTTCTGAACTCGGTAGATTTAAATCTCCGTCAAAGGTTTTCGATATTCGGTGTTTAGGCAGTTATGTGGTAAAGGAATAGGCAAAGTATTATCTTGCTAAATCGTGAAGATGGATAGTTTTGTGGGAAAGCAGAAATAGGTGTTTCAATACTAGTCCATATTCTTATCACCCGTAATATCAATATTCGAAAAAATTCAAACAAATTCCAACATATTAATATTCGCTGTAGTATTGCTATTGTAGATGAACAGAAAATCGGTTATACTAAGCTACTGAGACCAAACAAGCAGTCAAACTCATACACACATATCTACAGTATATTGTAAAATGCTCATTTGCCTTGCAAAAGGAATGCAAAAGGAATGTGGTCAGTAAAATCAAGATGTTATCAAAAACCATCATTTCTTCAATAACAATAGTTTGATCAAGAAGCCAAGTTTGCTGTTACTACAGTCTACAGTATACGGGGGTCCAGTATAAATGTTACCATCTTGTGAGCTCTATTATTGATGTTAATAAAGAGTAGTGCTGTAGCTTGTTTATAATTCAAAGGTTTGCAAAACTATTCTGGGTCCTGAGGCCACGGCCTACTTCAGATAAAACTGGTAAATATAAATATTTTGCCTATCACATCACAATCTTTTAAAATGCGCTACAGTACACTATGCCCCAGAGATTCACATAAATACTAAACCATCTTTTCCATCTAAAGATTAAAATCCTTATAAAATTGAACGACTTTCTTTACCAAAGGAACCGTCAGTATTGAAATCGCTATTATCGTCCAATCCATAAATCTGCGTACTATAAAACTTTCAGACCAAAATCAAAAACACAAATTTTCCACTTCACAGAAAATAAAAAAATAAAACAAAAGGGTCCGGAACACTGGTGCTACTCATATTGACTCGCAGTTTTGATAAATATCAAAGAGGTTTTATGGAAATGCTGAACTATATGTTTGGTCAATCAATCAGAGTCTGCACAAAATCAATATACATTTCTATCGGTTAATCAATCAATTCTAAAATGTGCAGCTTTGACCAGAACTGTTTACCAAAAAAAGAATGTTTCAGTATTTCCATGTAGAACAGTATTGATATTTAATAACCAACCCAATATGTATGCAATACAATATCTTCAAACTAAAAAATGAAGACAACTCCGTCTTGAAGGAAACTTGAGGATACTTCTAAAATAGTTGACATACCACACCATACTTATCCGCGCCATCGTACACGTTCCATAACCCATCCATTCTTTTCCAATAATTTTCTAAAACAAAAAATTGAACCAAACCCAGCCCTTGCTAGAATAATACTTCAAGCACCTACTGTTTATTCTCATTCAAAATTTGCAATTTGCACCAGCCAGTTTCAATATAGCATTATCACCAACTGTATACTATACTTCGCAGTAATTCCAGACAAGTTACAACGCATTTTACTTTTAAAAAGGCTTTTATGAACCCTGTCAAACAGTCTAGTGACTCCATACCTTACAAAGCTAGGTAATCGTTGTCCTTTCAAATAGGAATATACAGAAATTTGGCTAACAACACACCATATATTCGTTCCATGGCAGCAAATTCAATCACATTAAAAAGGGCCGGATATACTGTGTACACTGTAAATTTTCACCGTCTCACTCACGACACGCGCAACACACGATAGCCGATAAGCAGCTCCATCTGACATCTTTGATACTATCTTATGCACTACACTATGTCGCACCAACTGTTCAAATCCAGTTCACCAAAAAACAATGTCTTTCGCACACTCACATATTTTCCAAACAAAAAATCATATCTTCCAAACACCCATCTCCAAAACCGTCCATATCTCAGTAAATAAGTGTTGTGTACCACCTAAATTTCACAAATGATACCCGGTAAGTCTACCCTTCTCTTTGGCAACACAAACCACCTTCTTATTCTCACATCTCTTATAGCATGACACAACAGTACCTGTCACGTCTGGTTTCAATATTATGGATCGTTTTCCTACTACTATCTTTTGTTGACTGTCTTTAGACTCCTATAGATTTTGAGATAAAACAATAGGTGCTTGAAAACAGGTTACACATAATTTACACTATTATTAAGACCCATACCAAGATATCAATCACCCGTACGAGTTTGAATAAAGCTATTGGTAATGTTATCAATTGAAATATAGATTGTTACCTTGTACGATACGAAATCCATTTTAGAAAAATTAATCAGTAGATATTATTGAATATTTATAGCTGTGCTTCAGTAAATGAAATTACCAAAATTCTGTATATTACCATGTTGTTAGTTTTCCCTGGTGCGTCTGTGTACACAGTACAGCAAAAAATACAAAAGAATACAACGTCCCTGAAACAACCATTTTTGGAACAATACAAATAAAAGCTAGGCTTCTAAAGTTTCGAGGTTTATTTTTATATTATCGATATAGCATAAAACATCTTAATCTCAATCAAAGAAAAACAATACACAAAATGACAATATATAGATATAAGAAAAAGATTCAATAATGACAACTATAAACCAAAGAAATCACAATTTCGACGCCCATTCAGCCAGCGCAACATAAGTGTTTTTTGATTTTATGAAAAATGGATCTTGATACAACTCTTTCGGTGCCGGACGTTTATCTTCGGTAAGCAAACAAATCTTGATAAAATGTCTAAACTCGTCAGTAAATTTGCCATTGTCAGGGACTTGAGGTGGGGGCTCCAACACAATTCTTTGAAGCATGTCTAATATACCCATAGGATGCGCTCCGGGTTTCCCATCCTCTCCAGGCTCCTCCCACGGGAAATATCCAAGCGCAAGCTCAAGCAGCATGATTCCAACCGACCATACGTCACTCTTGACCGAGTATGCGGCCCCCTGAATTCTCTCCGGAGACATGTACGTCGAAGTTCCAACAAAAGTGTCCGCAATAGAGTTATTCAACTCACCAGACACACCAAAATCACAAAGTTTGAACACGCCTTCGTGGTTAACCAAAACGTTTGAAGGTTTTACATCTCGGTGAATAATGCGATGCTTGTCATAAAGATAATCTAACCCTTCCACAACAGCCTCTGTAATTTTGCCCACAATCTGTTCAGGGATCGCACCAAATTTCTTGGTAACACGATCCAAAGAACCGCAGTCCATGTATTCCATGCACATAACAACGTCCCCTTGGTTCAAAAATGCTCCGTAATAAGAAACTATATGGGGAAAGTTGCAATCATGCATAATATGCAACTCACGCACAATTTGTTTCCGGATTTCCTGCTTCGCCTCAATAGGGATTACTTTCCTGGCCATAATGAGTCCAGTGGGAATATGTCGAGCTTTTGTGACAGTTCCGCCATTTCCGCTTCCCAGATTGCTAATGACTTCTATATCTTCGGCTCTCAGATCCAACTGAAATTCCACATTAAGTTCCAGCGAAGAGAATTTTGAAATCAAATCTTGGGGGTCTTTTTCTTTTTCGCTTTGTACTTTTGCTTCAATGCATACGACTTTGTTTTCCGAGGCAGTATTGTTGGGTGGTAAATCTATAACTTTGTATGATGTTTGTCGAGCAGGTTCAGAATTAGAAGCCAAAGAAAGTTTTTTGAAATTTTTCCTCTTCATTGATTTTGCCGCCAGCGAGCTTCCGTTTGACGCATCAGTAGGTGTATCAGAAGATAAAGGGGCAACCGGTAAATCTTTTTCTTTTGATGGAAAAGATGATGACTTTATGGAATTATGCGAGCTTTGTTGAATCAATTGGGGTGTTAATGAGATTCTAGAAGTAGAATGAAGAGGGATGTGAGGAATAGATGAAGAATGCTGGGATTGGTGATGCTGAATGTTCTCCTGATGATGTTGTTGTTGATACGCTTGCTGTTGCTGGTATTGATAAGAATATTGTTGTTGTTGTTGCTGCTGCTGCTGCTGGGGGTGTTGATATAGATAGTTTTGTTGTTCCAGTCGCTGCTGCTGTTGCTGCTGATAAATTAACTGTTGCTGCTGTTGTTGATTTAACTGTTGCTGCTGCTGCTGTTGCTGTTGCTGTTTATCCGTCTTTTGACTGCTGGATGACCTGCGAGGCAGAGCATTTCTTATAAAAGACATTCCTGTGAAAAGCTACGCTAACACCTTTCCCTTGTTTTCGAGTTTGATAGCTTTAGATCAAAAGTGAATCAGATCAAGTGAAATATAAGTCGAGTCGAGTCAAACAAATGCCAAATCTAATCCAAGTTGAAGTCTTAGAAAATGTTCAAAGCAAATTAAATCAAAGTAAGATCAGCTCGCAAACAACTCAAGCTAAAAGAAAGAAGAAAAAGCTCCGATATTTATGTAAAATTATCTCTTTTTTTCCCAAATTTGATGATTTCCTGAACGAAATTATCCTTACCTCTGCTTCTTTATGAACTGTTCGATGAATTGTTACGGCGCGCTCTGCTATGATGAAGACCGAGTTGCAATTGAACTTGTGAATGTTCGACGTTCAAAACAGGTCAAATCAAGTTGAGTTGAGTTGAGAGGTGGCTTTTTAGAGGGAGGTAGAAAAAAGGGAAAAAGGGAAGAGAAAGGAAAGGAAAGGGAAGAAAAAAGAAACTGAGTGGGAATGCTCACACAGTTAGGAGAAGGGGAAAAATTAATAAAATACCAAAATAAATAAAGCTGTAGGTGTGTTGTGTGTATGTGCCTAACTTGATACTTGACGCTTATAACTGTATCATGCGCATAACTATAAAACTGTCATAAGCAAAAAAATATTTTGGCTGTGTCTGTCTGGTCTGGCTGCCAAATTGAATTGGCCGGCACAGGTCGAAACATCGCCATATCACATCACCACAACAGATCAATGTAGCATGGTTGCTCTTATGTAGTCACAGTCAAGCAGTTGTTTGTCTCAGGGATTGTGCCTTGTTGCTGACCAGCGTATATAATTCTGGAAATATCTAGCTACACCTGAAATCGTTTGCCTGTACATACCAGTTAGCCCCCTATTTTTACCGTACACGATCAGATACAAGTGTAGCACATATTAACATAGGATATTATATTACCGGTATATACAATAGTACTCTTCAACAATGAAACCCAATCGACAACTGTCAGCCCGCCCTAAGCGGTTAACCACCGACGTTCAAGGCACAAAAGGAGCGTCGTTCAAACACTTCAACTTAAGCAGAGATCTTCTGAAATGCCTATTCGAGCATGGTTTTGAAACACCCACACCGATACAAGAACAGGCCATCCCACACATTCTCAACGGCAATAACATTATAGCAACGGCCAAAAGCGGAACGGGCAAGACCGGCGCTTATGCAATTCCGTTGGTGGAGCTAGTTGATCCGTCTCAGCACTGTATTCAAGCGCTGGTATTGGTGCCTACCCGAGAGCTGGCCTTGCAGACTGCACAGACCATCAAGGCTTTTGGCAAGCTTAAAAAACTACAGGTCATGGCTGCCACTGGAGGAACAAATTTGTCAGAAGATATTCTGAGACTGATCAATGGTGTCCACATTGTTGTCGCCACTCCAGGAAGACTGTACGACCTGTCTGAGCGAGGAGCTGCCAACCTTTCAAGAACTTTTTTCTTCGTCATGGACGAGGCTGACAAGCTTCTAACTCCTCTCTACGCAACCTTAGTAGAGCGTCTCAACTTCCAGCTCCCCCGCTCTCACCAAGTCCTGCTCTTCAGCGCCACCTTCCCCATTTCCACCACTTCCTTTCTCCAAACCCACGTTCCAAGTGTCTACGAGATCAATCTCATGGACACGCCAACCTTACAAGGCATAACTCAGTTTTACGCTTACGTTAACGAGCAGCACAAGTTGCAATGCCTCACCAGCATTTTCAAAAAGCTCACCATTAACCAGGCCATCGTCTTCTGCAACACCAATAGCCGAGCGCACTCGCTAGCCCGTCGAATAATCGAGCTCGGGTTCTCGTGCTTCTACTCGCACTCGAAAATGGCGCAGCAGGACCGGAACCGGGTGTTTCAGGGATTCCGGAACGGCAAGTCAAGGGTGCTTGTGTGCACGGATTTGTTTACAAGAGGTATCGATGTGCGGAATGTTAATGTGGTGGTTAACTTTGACTTCCCAAAGGCCGCTGATACTTATCTGCATAGAATTGGAAGGTCTGGGCGATTTGGACAGCATGGACTCGCTATTAATATGGTTACGTGGGAAGATAGGATTGCGTTTTACAAGATTGAAAATTCGCTAAACACTGAGATTAAGCCCTTCCCGGAATATGTGGATGAAGCACTGTACGTGGATAACAAATTGTGATGCAATGGGAAAATACTCACTGGTAGCTTTGCTAGCGGAGTGCATGCTCTGAGATTATATTAAACTGTTGAATCTGGAATATACTGTAATGCTGGGGTAGTTTCTATTTAGTCTTGCATGAAAGAATTGTGTAGGTCAAATTAGATGTTATAATCAATGTGTATGGTAATTCTGGAAATTGAACCTCACTTGACCAGTCACACTATTGTAAAAGGTGTTGCTGTTGGTTCGAAAAGAACCAAAGGAGTAGAGAGATAAAAACAGTTTTTAAGACTATGACATGACGCCATGGTTTTAAAGCCATTATAATATCCTATGCTTTATAGCATTTATTAAAGCAAGCGTCCCACCCAGCAAGCAAATATCCACAAACTAAAGCATCACATAGTAACATTACATACTTCCCAATCTTTCAGATAAAAGATGTCCATTGTCATACCATTAGGCATCAACATATAAGTTATGATATAACTAGATATATCCATACAACGCATAGCATGCCTAGCAATGCGCACAATGCATATTCCAATTACATCTGAATGTTCAACAAATTATTTCAAGTTTTGTAAAAAAGACCATAATATTATTATTGCTCCGTTATTCCAACGCGTAATATATGATAGTCCCCCCTTTATGAATTGAGATTTGTATGTGATAGTACGTACAGTAGTAATAAAAATTAAATAGCGTTAATAATATAAATAATAGCTTTGAAAATGCATTTTACATGATAGTGGCAAGCCAATTAGATCCCTTTGGTTTCTGTCGTAGTTCAGTCATTATTACGTCTTCTTCTTCCTCTTTCACTTCGTTATTCTTGTGTTCAGTTCCATTGACATTATTCCTTGCCCCATTTTCCATAAGATTGTCTTGTACAGGCGAAGACAAAATAACCACACTGTTGTCTCTAGCCGGTGTAGACGCCACAGTCTCTGATTCATCACCAGCTCTTTCCGTTTGTTTCACGGATAATAACTGGTTGGCCTCAGTATCATTCCCACGTCTCTCGTTTTCTTTTCCAGGACCTGGGCTAACGTTTTGGGACGGAGCACTTGAGGTTTTGGCGCTATCAGTTTTGACTAGTTTAGGTACAAGTACTCTAAGAAGCGCAAGCCCACGACTGATAATGTCTCTCATTGTAACCCTGACTCGAGGTGCAGAAGATTTGTCATTATTGGATGGTGATGCAGGCTTAGAACTTGGCGTAGTTGGTTGGGATAGCAAATCCATGACTGAAATCTTAGTCGAGTTGGGTGTAGCTTTCTTGTTTTCTTCAACAATAGGAACCAAATCTTGATGTATGACAAGGTATGTCGCAACGAAAATATTATCAAGAGCAGCTGTGGATCCGTACCCATTATTAAGACGTCTTATTTCCGCAATGTAGTTTAGATATTTGATGTTGGGATGAAGCACATCAGTCTTTGAAACGTAGTTAGATATATCATTAAACTGAGATTCAAAATCGTCAAAAAGAAGTTGTGGAATAAACTGGTCGTTGTAATTGAGAGGAATGTTGAGTCTTTTCCTAACCAGACGAGTGGCGGTAACACATAGTGATTCCCATGTGCTTTGGTGATCAATCATTCCAGAGGTGAACTTTCTCAGAGATTTGGCTAGAACTCCAAGAGTGTCAAGGTCATCAGTGAGTCCAAGTAGTTCTATGTAGTACTTGACATATTGGTTGACATAATGGAAGTGCTGGCCAGGACGCTCATTATCTGTTTTCCAAACATTTATAGGAGGTTTACTCGTGTTTTTTAATTGAAACAGCACTCCAATTTCCTCTTTTGCTCTTTGCAAGTCACCGGCATCGTAAAAGATTCGAGAAATTCGGAAAGTTGGTCTATGTTGTACCTTCTTCTTGTCACTCGATCTGATCTTAGTCAACGTAGCTACACAAACACCATAAATCTCATTCTTTTCCTTCAAATCTGTTGAGTTGATAATGGGACCTTCTGTCTTAAATTGAGTCAAATTTAGATACTGCAAAGCTTTTTCCAAAGATATCTTATCAGCTTTCAAAAATTTGTAGGTTCTTGAGACAAGCTTATAATGTGGTTCGAGAATGTGGTCTCCGTGCTTGTCAGGGCAAAGTTCAATAGCTTTAGCATATGCATCTATAATTTTATCCGGCTCAGTCTTCAGCTGAGTTAAACATCTACCTAGCAGATAGTAATTGTACCAGTCATTGGGGACTTTTGAAATTGCAATATTCAAAGCAGACAATGCACATTTAAGTATCGTCGTTGGCTTGAAAAATGATCGTATGTTCTTTGTGTAAATTCCTTCGGACCCACAATATATTTTATCTCCGTCAGTTGCATATGCTTCCATGTTCAAAGGTTCTTGGATGGAGTTATACAGTAGTCGACCGAAAAACGTACAGGCAGGTCCAATAAGGTGCTGGAAAGATGGTGTATTTTTGAAAAGAGAGGAAGAGCCATGCTGAAGATAGAAGTTTAGTGCTATAGCACAACAAATTATTGCCTTTCTCTGGCGCATTCCAACCGCTTCACGAGCTGACACGGTATTAACTTTGTAAATGTTCCAAGTCAAATCATCTTCTACTAAAGCATCGTAGGCTTGAGCTAGAGCATACCAGGTCTCAAACCGAGTAGGGCACCCACAAAGTAAATCGTATTTCAAAAATTTTACGGCTTCAGTGATATCCTCAGTATGCCCTGGCAAAGACCTTTTCCTAACTCGAAACAAAGACATTCTGGTTTGACCCATGATGTAAAAAAATCCGTTTCTAGCAAGTTTTGACGTTTCAATGTCAGGCACAACTAATTCGGGCGAGAATAAACCATGGAAGCAATCTTTCATAAATCTAAGACTGATCGTAGAGTTTAGCAGACTGTTTAAAGCAGTATTGTTTTTGTCAATTACTGAGATAGACTTGTCCGGAAATCCTAGCGCCAATTGGAAATCATCCAAGGGTCCTTTGATCTCACTTCTAAGAATGTGTTGTGCTAGGTTTTTTCTTCTGAGAACTATATTCATGACAAAGTCTGAAAGCATCATGGCAGAATCATGGTCAATCTCTATTGGCGTAGTATGGTGATCATACGGATGATACGTGTCATGGCCAAGAACAATTCCAAATCGGCAGTGTAAACATTGTAATAGATCAGCATCAGATTCGTGAAACTTCAAATTTATCAATTCCTTCAAACTCATATTGAGCAAAGCGCCATCTGCTAAGCCACAATAACCTCTTGTACCTAGTTCTTCATGAATGATACTCAGTAAATCATTGAGGGTTTCAGGCTGTTTAACCGTGATGCTTGCTTTGAACAAAAAGTAAAATAGGCACCATGTACAAACAATGAGCTCCTTTATTTTGATAGAAAAGGGTTCCCAAGTAGCATGCGTTGATTTTTGAAGAGCTTTGTTTATCACGGCATCTTCGAAAAGGATATATATATGGAGCATACGGAGTAAGGAGATAACAGAAGAAAGATATCCACGAACATTCTCGGGCGAAATTTTTCTCAGAAGTGATTCATCAGATCTAAGAAGCTCTGCTATTTGGCCGACCGTTTCCTGACATTTGTGAAGAGATTTGACGATGGATATAATTCTTTCGCGATCGCCTAGTTTTTCATAACCTTTTCCAGTAAAATCATTAATTCCATCTGATAAAATTTGAAGATAACCGTTTAAAGCTTTTTCATTTTCTCCAACTTGAAAGTAGTCGCTCAAGAGCAATGTCCAAAATTGGCTTCGGAGTTTTTTTGGTGCATTTACGAAATAATCAGAAATGGATTTGTATTCTTCTGGGACTTGCGAATTTGAGTCAGGCATCAAAACGTATTCTAGCAATAAAACTCGTGAATCAAGAACCGATTTCTTCGCCTCTTCGGTGTCGTCAACCTCATCAACAGAGAACATTGTTGACAAAGTGGACATTGCTCTCAATTTCGATATCTGTGTTCTGATAGAAGCTAAAGATAGTGTAGAAAAATTAAGCAAATTCAAGTAGGTAACTTCAGCCGTGGCATAAGTCTCTTCGATGGTTTTTTCAAATTCAATCAAAACCTCAAGATTATCCCAGGGTTGTTCGCAAAAGGCTTGGTCAAGTAGGAGTTTAGACCATTTATGTCGAAGAAGAATCAGCTTTGCAAAGTCTGAGTCTCCACATAACGTAAGGAGATCATTAATTTGCCGTGACCACCAAACGAATCGCTTCGGGAATTCTCTTTGTAGCAGTGCAATATCATTGAGTATTTGTTTGGACTGAGGATCTGCAGATTTCAGTGTTTTAATTGAACTAATGAAGTTATCTGTGATGACTTCCAAAACAGATATGCAGAAGTAAGCTTCTTCCAACATTTCTGAATCACTTAATTTCTCGTAGTAGCAAGTGATTGCCCTGAAATAATCACCAAGAAGCTTTTCACATTGCTCAACAATCTTCCTTATCAACTCGATGGCAGCAAGCGGAAATAGTTCACTGTTGAATGGTGATTTTCCTGTTGTATCAGGTTTGAGCAGAGTTTGAACAAGTCTAACTCGAAGCTCTTGTATATGGAATTTATTTGTGTTAACCAATTCAATGAAATCCTTACAATGCCTTGAGGATTCTAAAGATGTTGGTCGAATGCGAGTTGATGAATCTAGTTCAGAAGAGTTGGCTATTAACTGACTGAGTAAAGGTTGATTTGTAGATGTCTTTGTGCTTGTGTCCAAATCTATCGTATTAGTTAGCTCACCTTGTTCTTCGTCCCAGTTCAGCAGTAAAAACTTGAAATCGTGAATAAACATGTTGTTTGGAGAAACTGTATCGTTCAAAAATAGCGGTATCACAGACTCAAATTTCATATTGCATAACTCCAAAAAGCTTGATATTTGTGAGAAAAAGTTTTCGTCATCGGTTAAATCCACCCTTTCTAAATCACTTTTACCATCGCCTTGCGCCGCTTTAACTCGTTTACTTGAGCGAGACCGTGCCGACTCATCGGTGGCTTTCCGCTTATTTTCTGATTCGTTCGAAGGTATTGATTCAAGTATTGTCGATTCTTTTTCCTCTTCTTCAGGTGAAGGGTCAGATTCTATGGGTGTTGTCATTACTATTTCTTTCGTTGATTCATCTGTTGCAATGTTTGTTTGTTCTTCTCTGATATCCGGTTCTGGTAAAACAAATGTTACTGAATTAATAGGCGTTGCCGACGCCAAATATGGATCTTCTTCTATTATGACTTTTTTCTTGGATTTTTGTGTTGTGCTTGATATTAGTTGTTGAACAGCACTTAAGACTGATAGCCAATCTGGTGAACTGATGGTGACTGACTCCTTTTGTATGAAGTCATATTTTTTCGTACCAGAATCAGATGCTCGCGAGAGCCATGGTATTTCTTCAATTTTGCTGAACTTTTCGTTGATGAATTCAATTTTTGATGCCCTATCTGCAACAGCCTCTTGTCCTCGTAGTGTTTCTTTGTCCTTTAGGAATTCGAGCAGTTTGAAATAATACTTTAGCACTCTGTACTCACCAGGAGTTAAGAACTTTCCAGCTTCGAATGCTTCATATAATGATCTGGTTTGTGGAGATGATTCTATCACTGTCTCTAAACAAAGCCTGGCAATTCTGTAATACCCGAGCGCCATGGATATCGCATAAAATAGTTCCAAAAAAGACTGTTCATTTGAGTTGTATAGTAAAGCTTCCGAAAATTCGTCAATTATCACATCAACTCTGCTATCGAATTCGGCTTGGTCAATGTTATCCTTGTCGTCTTTTAATTCGTCTAGCAATAGGAGGCCATGGTTTTTGAATGCAGCATATTTTAGTAGTTCGGCAGTTGGTGGAAGTCCGGTTTCTTGAGACAGGTTCAACACCTCAATGTTGAATAGATCGAGATATTCCTTGTGGGCTTGTTCACGGTTTCCATCTTTCTGAAACTGCAGTGCACGCTTATAAGTCTTTAGGGCTTCAGCTACTTGCAGTTCCCTTGTGTGTATTTCGGCACTTTGTTGTATTTCTTCTTCGTATAGATTTACTGCGACAAAAGAAGACTATTTTTCAGAAAGGAAGAAAGAAAAAAAAAAGTACGAGAAATAAGGTTAGTGGGGATGATTTATCACAAAAGACCTAATTTGGACATATGCTTACCATTTTAAGTTGGAGACTGTGAAACTTTTACACAAAGATAAAACGGGTATAAATATGGATGTTAGGGTTCAGCTTGTCACTTACTCACTCACTCATACAAACACACGCACAAGGGGAAATCATTCAACGTTGAATGGTGAATGGAAAAGTGTTGATACAAAAAAAAGTTAGGTATATGAGTATCAGGACTGAGCGTGGGTATATATGGCTCGAGAAAGTGTTATTGTTTGTGAAAGATGATATGCAGACTGACAACGGTTGTATGGCAGGTGGTGGTGGTGATGGTGGTGTTACAGACCAAAATCGTTGTTGGCGATAGTTGTGAGCTTGTGACTAAGGATTAGAAAAAAGTTGGTGGTGAAGAAGAGAGAAAGAGTAGAAAAAGAGAAAACCAAAAGAAAAAAAGCCCAGAAATTATTTTTGAATTTGTGAATAGGGAAAAGGCAAAAATTCAAACAAAATCAAAATACCGGGATTTTGGCGTTTCAAAAATACTAAGAACAAACTGTTCATTTTACTATGCAAAGACCATACTGTGCCGCCGTGACTGCACTTTTCTATGTCTGTGTGCGGTGTTGAGATTGTATTGGGTTTAGTAAACTTTAGGATTCTGTTATTAATAGCTCTGCTTGTTCTCTGTTTTGCTTGTTGTACGGCCCTTGCCCTGGAAAGTGCCAATGCGTGGAAGAATTGAAGGCCAATGTTCCTGCCCTGTACAGCCGTTGATTTTTATTATCGTCGCTTTGTCGTCATTAGGCGTATCTCACATGCAACCCTAAATTTATTTTTATATCCAGTCTTATGTGTTAATCTTTCTGTATTAAATACTATTGTCTATCTGTCTATTTTTCAATAGACCTTTTCTCCCATTCAAACAAGTTGAAACAACTAACCTGAAAAGTTTAGATCTTCCAGTTGATTTTCAAGTTTACCACTGTGAAAAAAACTCAGATCAAGTTGTCGATGAAACACTGAGACTATTCAATCAACCAGCACATACACCTCACAACTAACCCATCACGGAATATATAGAGAATATAGAGTATATACCTTTTTCAGCATTACAACCTATCCTACTATATCCACCTCGATCCAATACTCAATTCAATGTCATGAAGGGATGTAACGATGTATTCATCTACATTGCCGAATACCTGCAACGAATAGGTTCTGTCTCTCTGCTAATAACCTTAGACACTCTCTACTCGCCTCTATCAATAACATTTCCTTCTTCCCAATCCACATCGCTGACCTTCCAGTTCGCCTCAAAATCAGATCCAACCAAACCACTAACAAGAACAATAAAGATCCCTGCCCGTTTTGCCAAGCACCTATGTGGCACCACAAAGTCTCTAGACACCGCAAAGGAAATCATTCAGCTGAGCATCAAGGCTCCAATTCAGCTCGAGGACAAATTAAAAGCGTTGTCGTTTTTGAACGATTCGCAAGACCTTGTGCCTTGGAGTGTCAAAGAGCTTTCGGGACTCGTTGGTACTGACTCGAAGTTTGTTTGTCATAAATGCGAGAAGGAAATAGTTGATTGTCGCCCTGTTGAAATCTGGAAACCTATGCCTTCAGAAACATGGGCTGAAATGATGGACTTTTGGCATTGTCACAAGCCATCCGACAAACCAAACAACCATTCCCATAATCACAGCAACAGCCGCTCCCACGAACTCCACGACGCAAAATCTGAGCCGGCTCCGTTCAATCCAAGTTATTCTGCATCTACTTTTCATGCATACCCTAACAGTGCGCTTGTCGGACTGTCGTACATTCTTTTCCACAATGATCATTTGATACCAGGCTCATACACAAAAACCGAGAAACTAATAAGATGTTCAGAGTGCCAAAACTGGCTAGGTACTGTTGATTCCGATGATACAATCAAAATGAACAAATTCACACTCATGCTCAAATCTGACCAACTAATTAAAACCTCGTATCCTCCGTATCTATATCTATCAGCGACGCTTGAAGAGCTAATAGACTCACATGCACTTTACACCTTTTCTCTCCACATCGAATCCTATTCACTCAACGACCACAAGATAACGCGCCATGAGCCCGAGCAACTCCTGATTTGGGTTTTCAACAAAGACATAGACTACTGTACAAACCTTGCCGATGACGAGAAAGTGATTGAAGGCGGGAAAGGGTACAAGGTATTTTTTTGTGATGACTTTAAGATGATTCAGGAGTTGAAGGGATCCCGCGGCGAGGTTGAACAGATTTACTTCCCGCAATTGATGCTGGATGATATTAAGGAGCATTTGGAGCTGAATAGTCGATTATTCCCGCCGACGGATAATGGATGGAGAATGTCGATATTGAATAGATTGTCGAACCGCAAGTAAGTGCTGATGGGGGAGCTGTGTCTTTTGCTTATAATGATATTTCGCATTGGGATTTTTGCATGTATTTTGTAAATATTTTGAAATCCCTCTCTGTATATAAGATTCTTTTTAAATTCAACGACTGCCATTATCTTCTTTCAGCTAGAATTAATTCAGTTTTTCCTTTGATATATGGAGAAAGAATACACCATACTGGTTCAATACTGGCTTACAAACTACAGTATATCCTTAATTCTGATTGAAAATCGAACCCTTTCTTTGTCGTAGTAAGTTAACAATAAAAAGAGAAAATATGTAATACGGATCAGAAAGCTAACGGTACGGGCATCAACAAAAACAACAACAACTCGACACGTACTGTCAAAACACATTTCCCAGTGCTCCAAATACAACCCTAGATCTGTCGTCCTTCTCAATTTATCCTAAAGCCATAGACTTCTTGTTGTACAATATATTCAGCCGGAACAACTAATTCTAACAGAGAATTCTTTAATTTGCACAATCATTTAAAATATACCAACAATCAATCCAAACCACCTAGTCCATCGCCATCTCAACTTGTACCTCCACCCGTTACCAAAATGTGTGTTTGGTACGCTCCATATCTTACTACCATGTAGCATAGTCAAACGGTATCGTTAATGTGCAGTTGCATTGTTAATATGCCATTTTGAATGATACCGTTGATGCTTGGTTTTGTTTTAAAGGTGACTTAGCGATAACCGTTTGGTTCATCACGAATTGGACAGAAAACCTATAATAAGACAAGTTTGAATAATTTGTTCAAGACCTTCAACATAAACTCACCAACAATATCATTTTTTGTTCAACTCAAGCTTGCCGGAACATCCTCTTGAAACATCAACTTGAAACATACAAAAAATTGAAAGTATCGCATTTTATAGCTTAAAAAAATCGTAAGATATATATAAAATTTATGTGCAACTCAAGCTACATCATCACCATCCTCCAAAATACAACATCACCCTGACCTTCCAATAGCTCCAATATATTTATATTTAGTACACCAATCCAAAACCACTAATTTTCAGACTCTGCGTTATTGTTGTCACGACCACCGCCAGACTTGAATCGGCGGTTATATCCTTGACCACCCTTCGATCTAGATCCCAATGATCTCGGTCCAGTAGGCGCAAAAGGTGGTGGAGACTGCGACCGATCACGTTTATCATCGTGTCTGCGGCCGCGGTACCTATCACGGTTGCTTCCGCCGCCACCGTGACGGCCACGTTCGCGGCTGCTGCGACGGTTCTTGGACGAAGAATCACGGTCTCTGTAGCGACCGCGGTCCTTGTCCTTTGAACGGTCGCCGTATGATCCACGGTTATTCCTATTACTGTCACGGGATCGATAGTCAGTTCTAGAACTGTCCCTTCTAGGGCTACCGTCGGATCTATCAGAGCCGGCATCGCTGCCGTTTCTCTTGCTATCGTTGTCTCCGTTGTCCTCGAATCCTTCACTTTCTCCTTGAACAAGGGTGATTGATGAACCATCTTGTCCACGATTATTATATTGATCACCTTTATTAAATCTACCTCCATTATAGTTTTGACGAGGGTCAGAAGGGCCCTCGTTATCACCACTATTACCGTCTTCAATAGAAGGAACCATCCCACCTTGTTGTCCATAGGGCATATTCATTTGACCCATGTTTTGCATTTGCATTTGTTGCATCTGCTGCATTTGTTGTAATTGCTGTTGCATTTGTGGAGTGTTGCCTCCTTGGGCCATCATGTATTGCATCTGGGCCATATATTGTTGCCATGTTTGATAAAATTGTACGAGTGCCATAGGGTTGCTGTTCATATTGTTTTGGTTTTTGTAGTTGTTGTTGTGGTTAAAACCTCTACGACCGTGGTCGCCATCACCATTGGCATCCTTAGCACGAGGCTCAGCGCGCTTAACCTCAATCTGCTTGTCCTTGAGAATCAAGTAAGGTTCGTTCACAATTCTCTCTACCGCTTGGTCACTGTCGAAGGTGATAAAACCAAATCCACGAGGACGGCCTGTGTCCTTGTCCATCATAAGTTGGGCATCGATAACAACACCGTACTGAGCAAAGAAAGCATTAAAATCTTCTTCAGTAACATCCATGCCAACACCTCCAACAAAGATTTTGGCAGTTTTATCTTGCTCTTCACGAGGAATAGCACGTTTAGGGTCAATCTAGACAATTGAAATCTTGTTAATACACTGTGAAAATTGATAATTAGACATGCATGACTTACTATTTTACCGTCTAAAATATGTTCTTTTGCTAAAACTTTGGAAACACTTGAGGAATCTGCAAAGTCCAAAAATCCAAACCCTCTGGAACGCCCTGTGACATTGTCTCTCATAACAGTACAGTCAACAACCTCTCCAAACTGTGAAAAGTAGTTTTTCAAAGACTCGTCCGTAGTTTCCCAGTTCAGACCACCAATAAACATTTTACCTTCATCCTTGGGAGGAATGTAAATGTTACCGGTATTGGTAGCTCTCCCTGGTAACGAGCTAGGATCCGGCTTTGGGAAAGATTGATTTCCGGATTGGCCAGGACTTTGTGCTTGTTGAAATTGGTTTTGGTTTTGGTTTTGCTGGTATTGGTTTTGTTGATTGTAATTACCTTGTCCATAGTTTTGCTGAAACTGGTTGGCACCCGGATAGCCTTGGAAATTCATTTCTTGACCCCCAGCTCCATTGAAAGCATTCTGCTGTTGGAATCCTTGGGACATTTGTTGCATAGCAGCGTATGCGTTGTTAGCTTCAGCTTGCTGGTGTTCAGTGTTTGAAGCTGAATCAGCAGGCTTAGCCTCTACTTGAGCTTGTTCCGAAGCATTTGGCTCTGCTTCTTGCTTAACTGTAGACTCTGGTACAGCAGGAGTAGCTTGAGGAGCTTTTTCAGGAGCATTAGCCGATTCAGGCTTTTCCTCCTTCACTTGTTGCTTGCTAGAGTCGCCGCTATATAATTAGGTATTAGTAAAGTTATAATATATGATGGTTATAAATGGCAAAAGGGGTAACATTACTAGATATCGGCAAACAATTCATCTTCGTCAGCATAGGCAGACATTTTGGACTAATTGAGTTTTCTTCTTAAATGACCGTAGGTTTCTTGAGGGGGGTTTTTTTCAAATTAATTCCTATAATATGTACCAACTTATATATCTAACCTAAGGTACTCTTTCAATAAATGATCAGTGCTTCAGGCTGTTGCGTTGATGTAAATCAAAAATCTGGTAATTTGGTAATTAAAAAATTTAAACTGAGAGTAAATATAAAGTGACTCGGACCAATATTAGCAGTGTTTCACGTAATAGGACCAGATCTCCGATACAAGTAAGTCAAACAAGAAAAGTGTAGAGAGAGGAGAAAGAAGAAAAAAAAGATGGCACGAGAGAGTTTTATATAAGGTGAAAGAAATTTGCTTTCCACTGGGTAAGGGACCCTACTTCGAGGTAAGGGTAACTGCCACACCAGCAACAATTTGTGAGATTTTAGCTCCAAAAACTTTGACAAGGGCTGAGGTTTTTATCACTCGGCAATTCGTATATTGCCATCGTACTAATTTCTGTCCTTTATGCACAAAGTTTGTATAACAAATCTCACACTACTCTTCAGTAGCTCGTTCAAGGCTTGTAGCAAGGTAGTTTTTAGGTTAAGTTTTAGAGTGCAGTTCAAAAAATCATATCGCTCAGTCAAAAAATTTGTCTCTGATTTACGTGAGCGTAACTTTTGGCTGCTGTCAGGTGATGAATATGCATGCTTCCAAATGGCGGTCCAAAAGTTTAAGGCTAAAACACTATGGCATATTTCTAGTATGTGGAGTGGAAATGGGAGATTAGAGTACCTTCATTCAAGCCTGTTACATGAGAAAAAATATATTTCAAAAAATTCATAAAATTCACAAAATTTTGACACGCGAAGTTTGAAACCAAGAACGAAGGTTCGTAAAAGTTATAGAGGAGATGAAATTTCTGGCATTGTTGGCTCAAGCTCATGAAGAGTTTAGAACTACCGAATTGCAAGCTTTAGCTGATCTTCATGGGATTCAAGTCGACTTTAGCCATTATAATCCAGAGGTATGTATGGGAAGAAAGACAAAATTCGGAGATGAATTGGAACAGGCCTTTTTTTTTTTCACATTTGATCTTGGTTGCTAACTTAAGGTGTATCCTAGTAGTCCCCATTTTTGATTTTGGATCTACCGTCATCGGAGGATGCGGAAGAAGTTTTTGCAAGATCGATCCTGACGAGATCGGTGTATGAACTATACGCTGAAGGTGAAACTCTTGACGATTTACACAAAGAAACCAAGTTGGCGCGGCCCCAATACCAGAAATATATTGACAACAATACTAGTTTCAAGTTTGAGTATTTTGGCTACAAAGGTTCCCGAGACCGCAAGGATATTCTTGACCGGTTTGAAAGTTTTGCTTTCATGGATCTGCCGGGTCCAATACGAATGAAGAATCCAGACCAAATGTTCACGCTTCTCGAAGAGTACAACGTCGTTGGTCAAAAGCCCGAAAAGGAACCGCGCAAAATGTGGTTTGGCCGACTGGTTACCAAAACCTTCAGGCATTACGTAGACGAACTTGATCTGAAAAAACGCAAATATATCGGAACAACAACTTTTGATGCGGAACTAGCGTTGGTTTCTTGTAGTATTGCACAGATCACGCCTGGAAAAGTGTTATACGATCCGTTCGCCGGGACCGGAAGTTTCTTAGTCGCAGGCAGCAAACTGGGTGCATTGACTGTTGGTTCAGACATTGATTTCAGAATGCTCAAGGGGAAAAGTCCTCAGTGCAACATAGACTCCAACTTCAAGCAATATGGAATTTCTAACAAATACCTTGACGTCATGACAATGGACTTCACTCACAACGCGTTCCGAAAGTCTTTTATGTTTGACGCAATAGTCTGTGATCCACCTTACGGCGTGCGTGAGGGACTCAAAGTGCTAGGTTCCAAAGACGAGGAAAAATTTGCAGGCAAGGAAAACGTCATTATCGATGGGGTGCCTGCGCATTTACGGCGCGATTATATTCAGCCTAAGAAGCCATACGAGTTCAACGCTCTGCTAGACGACCTACTAGAATTTTCAGCTGCCCATTTGTCACCCAAGGGCCGGCTGTGTTTCTGGATGCCCACTGCGAACGCTGAGTTCCAAGAACATCATATACCGCTACACCCTGATCTGGAACTAAACGCTTGTTGCGTGCAGGATTTTAACAAGTGGTCGCGAAGACTGTTGGTATATACCAGACGGCCTTACGGTGAAAAAGGAGAGGGCAATTCTGTCAGGGGTATTTCAAATGAAGAATTCCGTGAAAAATACTTTAGAGGATTCATGAAAAAATCGGAGAAACATTTAAAAAACCTGAAACTAGATGACTAGACATAGCTACTAATGAATTTTTATATAAAGCATAATTGTCGATCTTACAATCGTGTATTCTGTTGTCATTAAATGTAAATTGAAAAGACGGGTTTATGATGATTTTGCATTATGTAAAAGTATAATCTTTCAGATATACTGCAATTTTCCATGTTGGATATACATGGATATATTCATGTGAATAGGTTTTGGCATGAGGTTGTTGATTTGCCGAGATATTTGGAACATAGATAATCATTAAGTTTTGAATCATTTCACATGTGGAATTTCGAGAAAGAAAGTTCGATAACGATATAGCAGAAGTTGATAAATTATTGAAGGATAGCAGCCTATTTGATCAAAAGACGTAGACCCTTATCACTACTATATTCAGTGACTTTGTTGTAGCGGTGTGCCCGTTTGTGGTGTTTTTCTGATCATTAACTCATCACATTTTTCGGTGCAACATACAACCTACTTCCATAGCTGAAACTGGGCAAGCAGCAATGTCAGAGTCATAATGTTAATGTTGTATTAGGTTAATATGTCCAGACGGAAAAAAAAGAAGATAGCTGAGCTCTGTTCGGAAAATCTATTTTGTTTAAGTTTTTTCAATCATGATTAGTGAAAAAAGCTAAAATATTCTTCTTCGTACACTATGAAAACAGGATATGAGAGTAGTAGGTGCTTGATTTGCGAGGTTTCCTTTGCTAAGTGTATAACAAAATTCAGTGAAACATGAAAAATTTTCTCTAAAGAACAATCAACATGAGGATGCGTAGCATTTTTCGACGGGTTTTGTTAAGGGCATGGACAGATCGATAAGCGTATTCATAGATAGTGAAGGATATTTCGAAAGTTTCGAAGACGAACTTTGATTGTGCATTGAATCTAACGCTCCACTAGCTATGATTTGTTCTACCATCGTCACAAACATATGTCTAACACCATCAGTGTTTTTTGCACTAACTTCAAAGTATCCATCTATGTGCGGTTGATTTGCTGAAACGGCATCCGCCTCAATTGGATATTCTTTGTGGAATGGTTCTGAGCTCCGTCGATTCAGCACGCCTTTGTCTGAATTATTTTTCTGTATTGAGTCGATGAAGTCAAGAGCTTGTTGTGTCGTTACTTTCCGTGGGGTTTTTTGGTCTATTTTGTTGGCCACAATATACCTCACTACCGGTTTACTCGAATCACTATGTAGAACTGTTTCTTCAATCCACTTTGGTAAAGACTCAAAAGTTTCTGGTCGACAGACATCGTACACTATAAAGATGCCATGCGCACCCCTGTAATAAGAATTTGTGATTGTTCTGTATCGCTCTTGCCCAGCAGTGTCCTTAGCATATAAGTGTGCGTTAGCTCTGAACATCATTGAATCTCAAATGAACTGAAATGATACATACCCATAATCGAAGTTTATATGGCTTCCCATGAACTTGCAGCAGCTTTTCTTTCAAATCAACCCCTAAGTTTGATTAGCACATTTTATCATAAAGAGATCCCAAGCCGCACTTGTTAACTCACCTATTGTCGTTGTTTGACTGTTTTCTTGGAAAGTATCGTCACAATACCGCACCAGTAACGCCGATTTGCCGACTCCTGAAGCACCTATAGGTGTAAACTTGGGTTAGATATCTGTGGTAGAGAATGGGACAGTAAAGTTCTTGACGCAGTATGGATTCGAGAGCTGGCACAGACGAAAGTATGCATTATCAAACCTACCTATGATGATCAACTTTATCACTGGAATATCCGTTACGTCTGATGGCAGCATAGTTGTTATATGAATGTTGTTGTATCGATAGACGAGTATATAAATGGTGTAGAAAGAAACAATATGGTACGGAACTTTTTCATGCGAATCAATTTGATATCCGATTAACTAGAAGAAACAAAATAGAAATAGAACCAGGAATCGAAAGAGAAATAGAAGTAGAAATGGAAATAAGAACTGAAATAAAAGCAAAAAAATAGAAATAAATAAAAAAAATAAAAAACAGAAATGAAAATAAAGATGGACTATCTTACTTAAGATATGTGAAAAATAAAAAATAAAACAAGTGAACACCAGACCAATGCAAACAGCAAATAAAGCACTTTTACTACTGTAGTAGCCCAGCTACACTGTAGTGCCGGTATTTCAATATATCGATAGTGCGTTGAACGAGCCAGGTTTGATATCAAATCATACGTATACGACATACTTTTGCTATGTCCGTGGGGAAGTCACTTGAGAAGGTCACGCACTTGACAAATAACACCACAGTGACCCAAGACTTGAATATTCACTATGACCTCCTACTACGCCGCAACATGACCAAACACTTTCTCATCCCAAGACAAACGAGGGTTCTTTTTTTTTTAATACTGAACCGGTCTTCACCACTCCTCCTGGACCAAATGCCTCTTTTTCACATGTTTGTTCAGAGCTACGCTACTCAAATTTACTTAGAATTGCCGGTATGTGAAGAAAGCTAAATGCGTTAAGGTTTGGTTTGGAAATAACGGGCATGAAATGTATGTTTGGTGAAAAAAAGGTAATGGTAATAGATGGTGTGGTAATGTTGGATTGAATATGATGGACTAGCTGCTTAGAAGTCCGTTTCAACTGCCTAACGATGTAAGTTCTTGTTTTTTTTTTTCTTTGAAATATCCAGTAGGTGTCATCGTGATGGCCAGAATGTAGCTTGTATGCCCATACTTGAATAATCGAAGTAGCCCCTTCTATTTGCAATCTGTCAAACCCGTATTGTAATTAATCCGGACAGCACCCCCATTATAGCATACAAACCCCACCAATCCAACAGCTATTAAGAATTTTACTCACCACTTCGATATATATGTTCTTTTTACCCAAACATCCACAGGCGCAGCTTGAAACTCTTGTAACTCCAATTCTCTCCATTACTAGCCTTTCTGTCTAGAGATTTTCTTACTACGCCAATAAATAAAAAAAGTATTGTATGGTGTAAACTAAATTCATCATTAACTATTTCAATAATATAAGCCTTTCTTCTGATCCAATAAGTAAGTAGTTAATAGTTCGAGGCTTTGATACACTTTATCATGTAAAATCTGTGATAGATTTTATCTGTTTGAGTTTGAATACGGTTCAGTTGTTTTAGTCAGTTAGTTATGTTCTCTATTTGTATGCTACATAATCATATTGGAAGCCTCAATTCTGGAAGTTGGAGGTTTATTGTTGTTTGTGAAAGAGCATTCCAAGTGCGAAATATTTCAAGGATACCAATAAGAAAGATTCTTAATCGCTCTAAGGTATGTGAGTGTGCATCTTCATGAGCAACGCACGGTACATTTCATTGTGCGATCATTGTCACTAATCGTGTAAGCATGTCTGTCTTAGTTCAATCATCAACATGTTAAAAAGTTTGAAATATTGAAAATGCTTTGTTTAGAGACTACACCTACAGTACACCTCGAGACGGATAGTTTTGAAAGTTTAATTGCCATTACGCCTTGCTATCTATGTACACTTCACCATCGAGAGCAGATTTGGCCGAGGTCCCGTCCAATGTATGATAAGTTGCATACACCAGAAACCCAAAAGTATCACATCAAGGTTTCTCTCAATGAGCCATTACTGTACAGCAATTTACCATTCACACAACAGAGCACCATCCATTCCCTCATCACCAAACACACGACATAAAACACAATTGTAATTTCTACCCTCATTATAAAACCCTTTAATTCTCCTTTCTATAACTAACTTTATCAACCTTAACCTCCCCATTCACAAACGAATAAATATACAAAACACACACGGTCCCCTGCACGTCCAACAAACAAAAGCTAGGCACCGGGTCCCCCTTTTCCTCCGTCCCATTTTCATCCTGCACCGGCCACCCTGTATAAAACGCCCCCGTCGCACTCCCCGGGTTCACAAAGAACTTCCCCTCAAGCTGGTACGCCTCGACCTTGTGCGTTCCACCCCACACCAGGATGTCGACGTCGAGCTGGCGCGCCGTGATCAGCAACGCATCCGGGTCGTTGCGCGGGACTATCGTGTGCCCCGAGGTCACGCCAATCCGCATCGAACCGTGAGTCACGACTCGGCTTAGTGGGATTGAAGAGTCGCCGTCGTACTCGCCTTTTACGGCTTGGTAGTCTGGGGAAATCCCGCGTAGAAACTGGGTAGTGGTGTCGTCAAGTGTGTTGCCTAAACATAAAACTTGCCCAATCTTGCCTGGGCTTAATAGTTTTTTGAACTAGACGTCAATTTGAAAATTAACACAAAAAGGCAGGGGAAAGAAGAGGTTAGAATTATGGTTGAGGAATATCGAAAGGTTGAAAGGAAAGGCTTACTTTTTCTGGCAGATCCTAAAGAAACAGGGGAGGCATGTTAGTTATCAGTCCGGTTCTAACACAAAGTTCAATGACAAAGATCAATGAACAAGCAATATATATGATTTTTTTCTGAGAGAAAAGTGTACTATATCAAACAACATACTATTGCACGGTCAGGTATGTGAAGGTCTCCAATTGTTAGTACTAGCATCTTATTTGTAATTTCGGATTGTATAAGTGTAAGAGATAAACTAGATGATCAAATCTGAGTGGCTTGTAAGCTGGAGGTTTGAAATTCAACTTTGTCCATAATCACGTGTGGTCATCTTACCATATCGGGTAAATATATAGCGCTGAACTTGGGGATGCTGTTTTTGACAAGTGAGCTTATAGATATGATAGTAAACGCATTTACCAGTCATTGTACGGGACGAGGAAACAACTCAGAGCCTTTTCAATATCTCCACGTAAACCAAAGATTCATACACACATAATTCACATATTGAAAAGGTTTTCTCAAGTGACTAACCTCATTACTGTTTTAATAATAGCTGATACTGTAACCTTACTCATACCCACAAAAGTGCTACAGCGCATAGTAAATTATTGTACTATGGAAGGTGGTGATCAATACTACATTCTCGAGCGGTTCGGTAAAATATGGTTATTTGTGCTTGGTTCATAATAAAAACACCATAGTCACGCTCTAAAGTAGACCTAAAGCTTTTGCAAAACTTATATAGTTTTGGCCAATACCAATTCTTTCAGATCTTTGTTTTACTTAAACTCATCTTAAGCTCATACTAAATCACAGTGTAAGGTGGTCAAATTACTGTACGAGGGAAAAAAGTGCAAGATGGTCATAGCTATTGTACGTTTCCAAAACCACTCCTCAATCTCTCATATTTTGCACATTAAGCATTCAGCATATGCTTTCCAAAATTCACTTAACTATACTCAAAGTCAGTTAAATGTGTGCAAAGCTTTTGCTAGTACTGAAATTTTTCAAAAGTCGTTTTGGCGTGGTTGTATAGTAAATGTTTATAATTGTGCAAAGTGGTCAGAATAACTTTTTTGAAAAATATAGCCAGTAGTTCAAAGTAGCCTGTGCTTTATTCTTTTATTGAAAGTTTTCAAAGTTGAAAGTTGTGCGTTTTGGAATTGGTATTACAGATATTTTATTTGTTTCTGCCTTTTGCATCTACTGTAAAAGTATTATAGCAAGAAATAGAGTGTTTATTGTATCTGCCTATCGCCCCATGAGTGCTACCGGTCATTTCAGCGACATTTTGGAAATAGTGCTGCGTAGTAGAATTGTTCGTAACATATTAAATTTCATACAGTGCTAAACTCTAGTCCAGTCTGAACCTCAAGTTTACAAAGATTAATGAAATTAAATGTATATCCATCTGTTTATATACAATACAAATATATTTACGTATTCCAATAGGTAGTTGGTTCTTGAGTAAATATTCATTATTTCTAGTAATCAAATATTTTCTCTTCTTCAGACTCTGACTCTCCAGGTTCAATAATTCTCGTCTTGACTGGTTGCTCAGACTCATCTTGGCTCTCCTGGTTCTCATACTTGTCACCACCTTCAACTTCTTTGGCCACTTCACTTTCTTTGGCTACTTTCGCACTCTCAACTTCTTCTGGCACTTCAGCTGGTTCATCTTGCTCATCGATTCTACCCATGGGTGATGAGACGGTCTCTTCTTCAACTGTTTCTGATTTAGTAAAGTTTTCCTTCTCTTCGGGATCAGTTCCCATCTCCTTTAGCTTTTCTCTTTCTCTCTCTTCGTGAATCTTTTGTCTTCCTTCTTCAATAATTTTCTTTTCCCTGTCACTCAAATATTGAGCTGTATTGATTTTGTTTATGAGTCTCCATTTGACCCGGTTGTCTTTGACATTGATCAAAACTTCTTTAGAAGGCTTGATATCTCCTTTCTTGTACTCACGACCAATTAGCTTATAGACTGCCTGCTGTACGCTCCGCCAATACGCCAGTGCAACTAGTAAAGCCACGATTATAATAATAGTAGCAAACGGTGCCAATACAATTATAACTGGCGCAAGAAGTACTAAACCAATTATTAAGCCTAATAAAGCTACCGTTCCAAGAACAATGACGGCAAGAGAAAGTAGAATAGTCATCGGAAGTTTTGATTTAACAAGAATGTGAAACGGAAAAAATTTCAGTTGGATCTATCATAGCTAGTTAGCATCAAGTCAAACTCCAACCAGCTTTTACTTACATCCTGACCTGGAAAAATAGGAGATATTATACCTTGTTTGATATTTTCAACAATAAAAAGTACAGCTCTATAACAGTTAGTCTCAATAACAAATATAATTTATCCCGCGGTCTTATTGTTCGGTGCACTTACACTAAATATGGTTCCAACCGTGAAGTGCGTAATGGCTTTGGCGTAGGAGGTCTCTTCTTGATACCCGAATAAGACTCGATGGACATTTACAAACTGTTATTAGAAAGAAGAGAAAAGAGAGAGGGGTCTTTTTCTTTTCCAGAAGAAGGATTTTTCACTCACATTTATATCGTCGATTCAAGATCACAACAGGGTGTATGTTATGGCATAGTCCCTGTGAAAATATAAGAAATTTCTACCCAAGTCTATACAGGTGTCTTGTCATTCCATGTAGCATATATTTCCTTACATTGCGGATGTGCCCTTGTAAACTATAACGATCCATACTCGATCTGAAACTTTCCGTAATGATATAGATTGCACCTGCTCAAGAATTGGTGATATAATTTCTCGCTTTTATACCCTCCCTCTCGAGCACTACATACATAATGTGTACTGTTCATGGTTTTTTTCAGAAAGGTCTTTTGACTGATATCAATAGTTTCATGGAATTTCGTTGATATCCCCAGTATTGTGTTATATCTCTGTAAGCACTGATCTTTTTTCAAAGCGGTCAAAAATAAGGTCTTCAAGCACGAAAGACCCCTGCATTTTTCATATCATCAAGAACCTTACCAGTAGGTTTGCTAGCCTGTGAGGATATGTTTTAACAGCTTCACCAGATTTTGAATGCTGCATGATAAATCAAAGAGAAATTACAATGCTAACTCTGTAAAAAATGATCCAAGCTCGATAAGGCATTGTTGCTCATTCACTTCATACACATCTACGCTATACACATGAAAAGATATCTTTAAAAAATGAAACTTGTTTTATTCTTTTTTCTGTATAGATATATGTTTATGTGATTTTATGGTACACTTGTATAGATATTGATGAGGCTTTTCGGAGGTTCAGTTGTTTTTTAACCAACGGTTTTATTCCGTTTTGTTTCGTTTTCATTTTTGAAATTTTTTTTGGCTTCATTTAAATACGTAAATCATCACATTCGTCAAATGAATATAGTAACCTACCATCCTCTAGCATGGTAACCATAATCGTAGTCACCGCCAGTTGTTTCTTCTCCCTTTATAGATGAGCCTGCTGCATCCATAATCGGTTTCTTGCTCCTGCCCGCATCTCTGTTTCCACTTTTAGTAAACCTACGGTCCCATACCAGGTCCCGCCTGACAGAAGCTGACAACTCGTTGCGTATCATGTTTAAACGTGCAGTTTTGGGTGAATGAATATCGGCTTCTGGATTCTTGCGTTGAGAATCGGCAGCAGTACGTGTGAGTTTCGAACTGTTGCCGTCTGAAGAAGGGACAGTGGTGGATGCGGATGTTACCGAGTATGAAGAGGAAGAAGACTGTTGTTCATTTGTCTCAGACAGTTTATTCAAAAACAGTGATGACAATTTTGATTTGCAGTGGGACAATCTAGGACGTTCGTCACGGGTAAACATTTCAGGATCACTTTCATCGTCCACAGAATCCCATCCTTCTTTATCCATGTACAAATCGTTGTCATCGTCGTCACCTTCATAATAGTCATCATCCTCACTATCACTTTCTGAATCATACAGATCTTCGGAGTCCGAAGCCACTTCTATGACAGATTTTTTCTCCGTACTAAAAAGCGAAACCGCACTCTTTTTGGAAAAAACAGAAGGTTGTCGGTCCAAAGTTTTAACAGGTGAGTACTGATTCGACTTTCCACAATTGTACTGAGATGCGACAGAATTGAGTTCACTTTCGGGGGATGATGATGCAATAAAAAACATTCTTTCTCGAGATGCTTTATCAGGGCGAGCTCTAGTCATAAAGTCAGATTCTGGAGACGGTAGCTGGGATGGCTGACGTTGGCTTTTGAGATGAAGACAAGAAGGACGGGTGGATATGGAAACGGCAGAAGGGGAGAACCCCCGTACAATAGACGTCGTTGAAGCATTGCTTTTATTGTCAAAAAGTGAAGTGACGCTTTTCTTCCCGGTAATTTTGGTGGTGGTATTGATGTTGCCCACAGTAGTATTACCAGTTTGACTGTTGACGGCAGATTCAGTGTCGGAATCGAAATCATCGGAATCAGAAAAACTTGACGAGACAGGAAGAGTGATTTCATTGTAGGTGGGGTGTTGAACAACTGTGTGAGGCTGAAGGGGTGATGAACGAGAATGTGTCGAGGAAGGCTTTGTGTTGTTGAATAGCGAGATTGATTTCTTTTCTTTTACATTTTGACTTTGTTTTTGGTTTTGAGAAAAAAGAGAGGGTGGTACAGCTTTTGTAGGGCTTGTATTATGCAAATTGATATTTTTTGATGAGAGATCTTTCTGGACATCAGCGTTTGTGTTTGTGGGTTGCGGAGAGGTTTTTGTGGTTGAAATAGGTTCATTACATTTCGGTTTTTCCTTTGTAAAAGGTTTTGCAAACAATGAAGTGTATTTTCTGTTAGCAGGTGCTGGCTTCTTCTTGTTGTTGTTGTTGTTGTTTCTGTTGAGAAATGTTGCTGATGAAGCGATGACAGGCTGTTTTTGCATAGTTTTCGAAGGATTGTTAGTAGAGCGTTCATGAGAATTTTCATTGTTGCTAACAGCTTGAGCGGTCTTTCCCGATTGCGGAGCAGCTGCAGTAGGTTTTTGATTGGGTCTTGGAGCACTGAACTGGATGTATTCTTTGGTATCGTCAATCTGAATAGACACTGGGTCTAGTTTTTTACTTTCTGGGGAAGTATTTTGTGATGACAAACAGATGGGGTTGATGAGACTAACAGGTCTATTCGCATAGAGTTTCTCTTCAGACCCTTTTTGGTTGGAGTTTGTTGTCGAAAGCGAGTCTATTGACGAAGAGAGCTTTGGACAAGCTTCGATGCTAGTTGAAGTGGAAGTTGAAGTTGAGGATGAAGTGGATGCGGATGATGATGCGGGTGCTAATTTTGCAGCTGCAGTAGAAGATTTACTGGACGACAAAAGCTTATTCCAAAGTCTCCAAGATAGGTTTTCGAAGCGTTTTCCATTGTGTAATGCATCCGGACACTTTGAAAATAAAGCCCATATTGACGGGATGGTAGTTGAATCTAAAGCCTGAGGGGAAAAAGTCAATGATAGAGGACCCGTGATGGGATTGTTGGAATTTTGCACCTGGGGTAGAGGTTGAGAGTAAGAGTCGGAGGACAATTTCCCGGTTGAATCAGAGGATTTGAGAGTAAGGTTTAACTTGTCATTGGGGTTGATGTCACAGGGCGAACAAAAAAGGTCAGCAGCTGTGGAGATGGTAACATTTTCTTGTAGGATATTGGATGGCATTATTTTGTTTGTACAGTGAGAGAAAGCAGACGAGATGGGTGAAAGAGTGACTTGTCAGGTCTGATCAAATCAATCCTATACGAATCCAAACAATTCTAATGTGAAACTTAGCAGCAATGCTACAGATAGATTTATGTGTGTAAGAAAGAAAAAAATAGTAGACGAAAGGAAAGAAGTACTAAAAGGTGTTAATACAGGTAGGTGCTTTGGTTTTTTTCAGGGAATATAAATGCATAAAAGAAGACGATGGTGATGCTTGTATGTCTGAGTGAGGTTTTGTTTGATTTGATTTTAGTCGAGTTGATTTTGGTATGATTTGTTGCAAGGTACTGCGATGTGCTGCGATATGATTTGATTGATGGAAAGTTGGAACGCGTATTAAGCCAAAACCTATTGAGTTGAGTGATTTGAGATGTCAATCTCAGCTTTTAACAATTGGGTATATTCGTTTGGTGTCTTATTATTGGTTCAAAGGAGGGTGGACGAGTTCGTGATGTTAAGACGATATGTAGGTAGGTGGAGTGTTTGAAAAACAAAAAAATAGAAATGAAAGTAAAAATGGAAAAAGATGAAATGGAATAGAAGTCTAATGGAAATCTGTAATAGACAGAAAGTGCTGGTTTTTGAAAAAGTTTGAAAAAAAAAAAAAAAAAAAAAAAAAAAAAAAAAAGAAAGTCAGTCAGTTAGTCAGTCACACACCCACATCACACTATCACAAAACCTTCAAATTATGGGGAATACTGAATGAACGGTAAGATTCCAAAAACACAGAGACAGATCATATGCACACGCACACACAAAGCTGTTGGCTTTTCCCCCCATACAAATTCATATCAATAACAATAATAACATGATTTTGTCATTGTCCTTCCCGCTTCAGATTGTTGCTCACGTTAGGCTGCTGCTGAGTCGGGTGTGTGGTGTAACATGTTCCCTTCTTCTATATATACAGACATAGACATAAATTAAGGTAAAGGTAAATATTTACTTCAGGTTTGAGGAGTGTACAGGATTTGTATGAAGATGCTTGCTCTCTTGAATCACCGAAAACATTCAACTCAACTACTTGCTAATGCTACTGTTACTACCGGTACAAACGCTACAGCTCCTATTGGTTCCATCCCCGAAACTCACAACAGTTGTAACAACCAGTAACAAGCCAATCCAATTAAAATTCACCAAAACACAAAATAACAATATTGGATAGACCTTTTTTTTGGAAGTAAAAAACAGTAGCATAAATTATGCTTGAATTTCTGACAGACAAAATATCCGGCCAGATCAGCCAGCCAACAGCACAAATTGAATATCACATGGATGGCATTTCATTTCGTCGTCGGCTAGAATGTCACGATATCTGCGGCCATAGTGGTAGATTGGTAGTAGTAGTGGTATTCTACCGAGTTTTTTTTTAAGTTTTCTTCCAATCAAATTTAAATTCTTTGCGTAACGAACGTCACACGGGGGGGTTATAATAGAGTTTTTAGCTTTTTTATGACAAAAATTGAGTGTCTGCCTATATATACTTGAATTTTGTCAATATTGTACGGTACGTAATTTTTGCTCTTTTTGCATGAAAATACAATAAAAAAAGAAACATATCAGTTGACCATACTCTCATATGATGCCCGAAACTAATAAACGACAACTACAGCTACAACAGAATTCAGCTATCATTGTTATTAGTTCTCTATGAATTACAGATTATTACTACCAATACAAATCATGTATACATACAGATTATGAAGATGATTCATGTAGTTGACTGTGTGTGTATGCATGGCACATTATAAAGAACAAAAATACACCTATCCAAACATACTAGTCTACCCAATAGGAGTCTACACATTAACGCTAACAATAATAATATTGCAAAACCAGACATGAAGAGAGAGAAAAAATTAATTTTATCGTGCATGCCATACATATGTAATCAGTGCAAATCGCCATGGCTGGTAGCACTTGATTTGGAGTTATTGTTTGTTGTCAATTTTGAATTATCAAATTTCTTCTCCATTTCTTCAGTTGTTCTTACTGCAACTTTACAACTTGACATGAGTGTGCCTAGGTTAATCAAACCCTTTTTATGATATTTTATGCTATAATCCACATAATAAAAACAAAAATAAAGCACAAAATAAGCTAAATAACAAAAAAAGACATATAACCAACACTATTAGCATAAATTGAATAAAATAAAGTAAAATAAAATAAAAAGTTAATCACGCTCACCACCTTTGTTTCTGGTACGTTATATACGGCAACAAACAGTAGCAGGTCTTGTGATTTTGATTTTGATTTCAACTACGATCAATTGACTGTGACGCTCCAAACCAAACCTCCAGCAAGCTTTTTTTACCCTCTCACCGTACTGGACGAGTATAATAAATAAATCGAACTATGCAAATTGTCCACCTGCTTTTGTGCATTTTATTCTGTGAAATAAATTTTTAACCGAAGTTTAGTTTTAGCTCGGTTTCTTATGGCCTGGTTGTTATGTGAAAACAACAACGGGCTTATCCGGTTTGGGTCTGGTCTGGGTTCAAGTTGTTCCTACCGTCGCCTTTCGTCACAGCAGCAGTAGAGAAAATAATACCGGTAACATTCATCATCTTCGAAATTCCAATCTGCATCATCGTCACAGTTCAAAGATCCAATCCAACACTACGACACCTCCAATTATCATGAATTATTATATTATTATACCACTAAGTCTTCTGCTACAACACAAACCTTTATTTTATCATAAACGGCAGCATATACGTACTTTTCACACATACAAATATCTTCTCTTTCCCTCACCAAGATCTGCTTCTTCAATTTGACCCCCATTGAAAATTAGAATTTGGCTTTAAACTTTGGAAAAATTACAAAATTTCTTTGGCTATTTTTTTCGCGCATCTTTTTTTTTTCTCCACAACACAAGGTCACACGCTGAGTTTTTTTAAACTCATGATCTTAAGCCTTTTCTTCTTTATCCAATCCCGTTCACGTTACCGTACTTTATTTCAAAAATGTTCAATTCATTTTCATTTTCGTCGTTGTACAAGGAATAAAACTCAGTATGAGGTGCTACTAGTGCTCGAGGGAAAAACCTCCCCCTCGCGATGATCTACTTTATTCCTTGAACCGATTATGGGTTGCTAATGGGGAAGAGGGTCAGTAAATTTGGTAAAAACTTGAAAAAGACTTGTTTATTTTGATCTGAGCCTGTATTGTGTGAATGTTTGTTGTCATTCACACATTTTTAACTACAGCATATCGTACAGTAGTGAAATTGTGGCATATTATTTTTCACCTTCCACAGAATTCATACTACAAAGTACATAAGCATCACTTGGTATTGGTCCATAGATTCATTTAGCTGGAACAGAGACCAAACTGTGCTGTGCTTGCACTGGCAAATTCCACAAATTCTTATCATCATATCACACATTTATAACACTTAGTGCATCTTGCTAATTGGTCACATTAAGATAAGCAGTCTCCTTTCCAACCAACCAATCTTTGCTATTATTGTTCAAAGAAAGAAAAAAAAATATTGAAATAAATATAAAAGTATCCATACAGGAATTCCCTAGGGCCTTCATCCATGTAGTAGCAGTAGCTCTCCAGATTATTCCAATCTCAACTTCGCTTCGCTACACCAATATGGGTATTGTTAACCTACAACTCACACGTTAGTAAAAGCAAAACAAACTCCAATACTTCATGTATATTATATAAAACACGTTCCAAACCACCATCGTAAAACTCACCTTTGTAGCAAACCTCAAAGAATTAACACTCTCCCCTGCATGTTCCTTCAACGGCGATATATTCACCACCATCAACGTCTTAGAATTCCCCGACAACGAGTACTGCAGCAGATATGTCAGTTTCGAATTCCGGTACGGCACATGCGTTCCTCCTTCTTTACCGGCATTTCCTGTTGCTCCTCCCAACGCACATATAACGTCACCCAACGAGCTCAAGCTTTTGTTTATCGCCTGCGTTTCCTTTAATCGGTCGCCCGTGGCCTGCGATTGAGAAAGCCGCTCGGACCCGGCAAGATCAATAAGATTCAAAATCCCCTCGCGCGTCTTGCCTGTGTTAAGATTCCTGCCACGCAGCCGTACCACGAAAACGCTGTGCGATCGTGATGATCTTTCGTTGGCAAGCGTTGCTGCGAAAGAACGGTTCTTGCTAGCTCGTTGGAGCATCATAGCTGCTTGCTTGGGGGAGTCTAGTTTAACTGTAATCAGTCCTAGAACTGTAGTTTTCCTCTCAATTGGATCGTGACGGATTTCGTATTTGCTCTTAACTGCTTCCTCTGTTTTACCTAGTAGATCATGAATCTTTTCATTGTAAATTTCAAGAAACTCCCCTGAAACCTCGTATTCCCACCCAGTTTCCTTTAGTTCCTTGATGTTACTGAAGATCTGTTCAATTGACAACGGTATAATTCCGTTAGGGTCAGAGGTCATTGTATATGTTTTTCCAGACCCTGTCTGTCCATAAGCAAAAATACACACTTTGAAACCATCTAGTGCGCTCTGTACTAGCTGTGACACTTCCTCAAAAATATCTTCGTTACTGCTTTGCGGTCCAAACACCTTGTCAAAAGTAAAGTTGTGGATCTTGGTATGAGATTCTTGATTATCAAGCGAAGGTATTCCTCCAACCCCAGCAGTAGCGAGTTGTAGTTGCTGACCTTCCTCATCTGCATCAGGGAACTTGATCTGCGCAGGTCCTTCTTCGTTTTTTAGCATAGGTCGAACTCGGCAGTAAACCCGAATGTTGCCCTTAAGTTCTTGTACCTGATTGTGCAGTCTTCGTCGGGCTGCTTCAGCTTTTATTAGTTTAGCGCTCGACTCAATTTGTTTTTGCTGTATTATTTCATATTCCTGTTTGTATTTTTTAACTTCATTTTCGAGCTGGTATATTCTTGATTGGTAGTTTTCTAAACTTGATTTGTTGTCGTTTTTGTAATGGTCCAAATGCCCTTGCACTGTTTCCAAGTCCCGTTTTAAAGCCATATATTTGTCCTGTTCAATTTTTCGTTGCTCTTCTCTTTCATCTAGTTGTGCTTGAATTTTATTCTTTTCTTCTTCGATCACGTCGCAATGTTCTTCAAATTTGGACTTCAGCTTGTCTAATTTCGACTGATACTTAGTACGATGGTGTGCTATCTGCTCTTTAAGCTCATTTTCCTTAGCTGTGAAATCTAATTTTGCATCTTCGTATTTCTTTTCAAACATAACCTTGTACTCTTCTTTGACCTTATCAAATTTATCTTTCAAACTAGCTTTGTACTTGATCTTGAAATCTGCAGTTTCTTTTTCTTGTTCAGATTTCACTCTTTTCAATTTTTCTTCGAGCTCCTTGGTTTTTTCCTGCATATTTGAGATTTCTTGATCTTTGAAACTGATACTTCGTTGTACATCGTTCAGCGATGCCTGAAGCTTTGCAATAGAAAGATCCCATTCAGCCTTTTCGTTTTTCAGTTTCATATTCTGGTCAACGAGTTCGTTTTCACGTTTTCTCATAGCAAAGACATCTTCAGGTTTGGTCTGATACTTTTTCAAGTCAGCGCCAATCACAGATCCATTATCATCTCTCTTTTCCAGAAATGAGCTAAGAGAAAGCAGTTTAGCTGTAGGTAGTTGTTTAAAGCCTAATGAGTGTTTCAAAGCATTATTATTGCTCTTATTAACGGAATATCCTTTCAGATTAGGAGGTAGTGCATTGATTCTGTTATTACTACTAGTAGAGAGTAAATGTGATTCGGGCCGATCGTTATTCTCATCGGACGAATTGTTTGACCCCACACTATTTGTTAAAACATCTTCGGACTCCGGCATTTAGAACAGTATAGAACTTCACAATTTGGTGTGATACGAGATCCATGGATCCTCTGTATTTGTAGTATTCAAGTCAAATTCTAACTATTCAAGTCTAGTTCACGGGAAGGTTTTGAAGGAAGAAAGATTTCAGATTGTTTATCAACGTTGTCCTGACAACGAGCTTATTTTACTAACCTTGGGATGGAATTCTTTCTCCCCATACCCTTCGAAGCTTTTCTAGTTATTTTATCACCCAGCCTAACCAATAAGCCATTACATAAACAAATCAAGATTTTTTTTTCCTACTTATTCTGCCATCCTTTTCACTCAGGTCCATGCTTTTTTCAGTTTTTAGAAATAGTTGATCATTCACCAGGTTCACATTGAAATTGAGACATTCTCATTTGTGAATTGTTTGCTTAAACCATACACAACATCAACATGTTTTCACTTCATACCCGAGCTTTCAGTTCTGTGTCGATAAAGGCTTTTGCAAGAGTGACTCAGAGGTCTATAGCCCGGCCTTCTTTGATCACAAGTCGCCGCCTCTTTTCAACTACGCCCACTGCTTTCCATGGCCACATCCACAAGCCTAAGCCAGGTGAGGAACTGCATGTCACTTTCATAACCAAGCTTGGAGAACAAATCACATTTGAAGTTGCCGAAGGCGACAACCTTCTGGATATCGCACAAGCTCATAACATGGATATGGAGGGTGCCTGTGGTGGATCTTGCGCTTGTTCAACTTGTCATGTTATAGTGGATCCCGACTACTACGATATTATGGAGGAGCCGGATGACGATGAGAATGATATGTTGGATTTGGCTTTTGGATTGACAGAGACTTCAAGACTGGCGTGTCAGATCAACATGACCAAAGAACTGGACGGATTAAGAGTGGCTTTACCAGCGATGTCCAGAAATTTGCAGGCGAAAGACTTCAGCTAGTTTTGGAACAAATGTATGTGGGATTTGTTTTATAGATGTGTATTTATTTTGTACATAATATTGTGTTTTATTTGATTGATTGACTATTGGTGTAAATGCCACCACTTACCCCAGTTGTTTCTTCTCTTTTCTGTTCCGGAGTTTGGCTAGATATGATGTTAGAAGCAAGGTTTGATTTCCAACATTTTTACTGTGTGTGCGTACGGCAATCTTTCAACCAACGATCCGAAATCAGCTAGATAGCAGAGAATTCTGAGTAAATTATTGAAGAGACTTACGACCTGGTTACTCTAGCTCCGGACTACCATTTTAGCTTATGGCATTTGCTATATGTGACTTTACGATATTTACATATGGTTGCAACTAGTTAATCTTAGGGTTAACTTTGTTTTGAAAACTGGTAGTGGCTAGAGCCACTAGGCATAAAGCCTGGCCTGCTGCAACTTCAACTTTGTGTCAGGTTGGTTCTAAACTGCAGAAAATGCATAGATTTTGAATTTTCAGTTTCTGGTTGCCACACTCTTCGTTTATCTCACATCTAATATTTAGACACCTCTCTCCCTACTACAATTCCGACACAAAAGAATATTGTTTGACCACATTTCAATTTCAACAAAATGGCTGACGCTCAAACTGCAACACAATTATTCGAAAACTACGAGTCTGATTTTAAGCTTGCTTACGATGAAATACAACTAAAGTTGCAAGAGATTCCAACACTGACCTCAGACCAGAGACCTAAAGTTAGCTCAGCTGCCGACCGTTTAATTGAAGAAGCTGTCGAACTGCTTGACCAGCTAGCCATAGAAGCCCAAAATATACCCTCGTCATCCAGGGGCAAATACAATGCTAAAATTCGTGAATACAGGGCGAATGTCGATAAGTCTAAAAGAGAGTTGAAGAGAATTGTGGATGCTTCAAACAGAAGTGAATTGTTTGGGGTTAGAGAAGATTCAGACGACATTGCTTTAGATCAACGCCAACAGCTTTTGCAAGGCACCGCTAGTTTAGACCGTTCTACACAGAGATTGAGAGACTCCCAAAGAATTGCAAACGAAACTGAAGGTATCGGTGCTAATATTTTGAGAGACTTGCAAGGACAAAGAGAACAAATTGTGAATGCAAGGAATACTCTTTTAGAAGCCGACGGATATGTGGATAGAAGTATCAGGACGTTGAGAGGCATGGCTAGAAGGTAAGCTAATTTTTTTTGTTTTTTTTGGTGAAAGAATCTCACTCAGTGCTAACACAGATTACAGAATGGCGACTAATAGAATCATTACTGTGGCTATTATCACTATCTTAGTTATTCTCATTTTGCTGGTCATTGCTAGCAAATTTTGGTGATGTCAATTTGTTCTGTTTCAGTTCTAAGCATTCCAAACTATTTAACGTAATTGACTGATTGATCTCAACGTATTACAACTCAATGCTTTTGCACTATTTTGAGCTTTCAGCTATTACCTACAAGTCAGGTTTTAGGTTGAAAAGTAAGAAGCGCTAACAAGTTAGAGCCATCACACATTTCTCCGAATTACGTAGCTGGTATACAACAGCATTTTCAAATATTTTAATACTTAATCAATACAAAAATTATTACTGCCGTTTACAAATAATCCGTACGTACAAGTATAAAGAACGTGTTAAATTGTAGCGAATGTAAGGATATAGATTAGAACGGTATTATAGACATAAATACTATGGAGTTAAGAGGAAAGTTAAATGGAAATATGACTGTTTCTCAAGAGGGTTCACCCTACGTCTTCATTCATAGGTTTCCTATATTGTTCCCTTCGGAGGTTTAAAGTAACACACTATTTCATGCTACACTAAGAGATGGATCTTCCATAGACAAAAACCTCAATCTTCCTTAGCGTAGCAAGCTATCTCAAATCTGAACTAGAGTCAAAGCACCATTGTTCGAAATATCTTGCTAGATGGTTAGAGATTTACTTATTTGGTACGTACTACAGAAGTAAAACGGTGTGGTTGAACTCGAATAGCAGCCTATATACGACTTAAAACATAATTTGGCCTCACTAGTTGGGTGCCCCAACCCTCCCACTTAACTTTCCTAGTTAGACTTTGTATTTAGACCTTAACCAGCCATCGATTCCTATACAAAGACCTTTTTCTTCCCCCTTCTTGCCATATCCTGTTATAGAAATAAACATTTTCCCTAATATATTATCTTGTCAAAATATATCACGTCCAGTTCGAATCATTCCTGCTTGATTTGAGATTTTTGCTAGTTATCGGCCATCATAGATTGTTCTAAAATCAAATTTATATTTATTCTATTTTGCATTACTTCCCACTTTATTGTTCCATGCTCATTTCAACATCATCGTGAGAAATGGATATTCAAGATTACCTTTCAGATACAAACTCTACTCACCACCATGACAGAAACCGTTCCATGCCTGCATCTTCTATACACTCTGACACAGGGAAAGTACGTTTGAGTAGAGCGCAGACAACTCACGTCAAATCGGAACAAAAACCTCACGGTATTCCACCCTACAGCCAAGATATGCCCCAGTCATTTCAGTATCCGCCGCCAGATAATCGAACGGCATTGGCATCTGCTCCAGCAGCATCTGCCCAAGAATCTTTCCAGTACCCACCTATTCAAAAGCAGGACTTTGAAAAGCCCGATCCATTTCAGATCCGAATGAACCATATGCAGTCGTCATCAAGTCAAGAAACATTTGCTTATCCTCTTTCACATCCTGCCCCGGCATCAGCACCGCCTGGACAAGAGGCGTTCCATTATCCTTCGATTCAACAAACACAAAATCAACCGGAATTTCAATACCCACAAATAAACTCTACAATATCTTCAGGCAACACTTCATACACGGTTAGTGACCCAACGCAGGGTATGATCCAAATGCCTACACTGGATTTCAATACGGCATCAACGATTAACGCGGCAGCCACTATTAACATTCCTGATTTGAATTCAAGCTTTGGGGCAAGCTCTGTACCTAAAGTTGATGTGGGGTCTACTTCAGCAGCTTCGCGATCAAATGATGGAAAGAGCTTATCTGAATATGCGCTTCATATTCTTTTCACTCAGGTTCGTATTATATTGCCTAGATTTCGCCTTTTTTTTATTGATAAGTTGCTAACGAGTTTTTATTTAGTTTGTGAGATATGCGGAAAAGAAGTTAAATCAATGCTTAAAGCCAGGTTTTGATAGCGATCCAAATATCAAGGAGATCTTAGGCGTTGGTGTTGATCCAGTATTCGATAGATCCATATCTCTTTTAGGGGATACTGCTACGAAAAAGCCAAAACCAGTTATCGATTCTGTAATGTTTTGGCGGAAAACCAAATCAGAAGCAGCTGCCAAAGCCAACGCGGCACTAAATACTCATCTTTCTCAACATCGACGTACCGGCTCACAGGTATTTGACAACGAAGCCGAAATTTTGAGAAGCGAGGAAATTAAGGCAGACAAAAAAAGTCTAATCAGTATATATATTCTTTGTCGTGTATTGATGGAAGTCGTTACGAAAACTTCAACTGAGGTGTTAGGGGAAGACTTGAGCTCAAAATTAGAGGAAATTGTGTTTAAACAACTAAGAGCAACCGATCCTACTATTTTTTCAAGTAGTAATATTAGAGCAGCAAATTGGGAGTTATTTGCCGAATTGCTAGGCAAAATGTCAACTAAGAGGTTTTTGAATGTCGGTGACGTTTTCATTGCAGAACTTGAAAATCATACAGGAAATGTACCTAGAGAACGGGAAACAAACGTGCAGCTTATAATTCACGGAATGAGGTATCTTCATGTTCAGCTTTACCCTATGGATGTTCTGGATGATTGCTCAGAATTTTTGATTTCAATATCCAAATTTTTCAATCAGTCACAAAATTTCAAAATAAAAATTGCTTATGCCGAAACTCTCAATCAAATATTGCTACCTGTTGGGGGTAAAGGTGTAGCAGAGCGAAATTTTCCTACCTGGGAGAATGCCATGAAAGAGTTATTCCGTACAGCTCAGGAATTTGCATCTCGGCAAAAATTCTGGCAGCATAGCTTCCCGCTCTTAACTACTGTTTTATGTGTTTCCCCAAAACAATTTTTCACAGAGAACTGGTCGCAAGTTTTAGAAGCCAACTATTCGAAACTCAAGGATAAAAGTTCGAGAACTACACTAATGGTCTCAACTACAAGGCTGGTCTGGGTTTTTTTGAATCAATTCACTGAATCCTTGAACAACACGACAAAAAAACTGGACTTGATCTGCAAGCCTCTAGTAACTTCCACTAACAAAAAGTTATGGACTTATGTTGATAGTACTTTTTGCAACTCGGTTTGTTATATGATTAGGACTATTGGAAACGGTTATTTACAATATGCTCTTGAAAACATTTTCTTCCAACTCATTTACCTTGGCGGTACCAACGATTCTCAATTTACGTTGGAGAACATTGCTCATGATCGTGCAATTATTGGGATTCGTTCTTATGTGCATATACTTAACGATTTGGATGAAGGAGTTAAACCAGAGTTCCCTACTGATAAAGTTTTGAATGAATACCCTTTCTACCCCAAAATAAACACCAAATCGAGTTCGTCTGTAAACTCGCAAAACTCGTTAATGCAATTCCACGATGAGTTTGGTAGAATGCTGGGGCGCATGGTCCAACTTTGCGATAGTCATTTAGGATTTCACAGCAGTCTTATCGAGGAAAGACAGCCTATGATGCATATTCCAAGCCGACCTCAGATGAATTTTCATTTTGTGAGTGAGAGCAATACCCACAACCAACGTCAAATATATGCCGACTTTTTCTGTGTTGTTCTTGAAGCTTTACCATGGTGTGTACCATCGAATATTCCCATGGCAAAATTGGTCGAAATGTTGACTAGAAACACAATTAACCCTGATGCAAATATTGCAAAAATTTCGATTCGTGTTTTAAAGTCACTGGTCAGAGTAAAGGATCCTATGACTATTGTCCCCGTTGTTTCAAAATATTTGTTTGCCTTTGACACTAAGATCTTTTCTAACTACAATGCTTCTCTAACTACGCATATAGACCTAAGATCGTTGCTTGATCTTTATATAGAGTTGATTTTAATCTGGATCGAAACTGTTCGGGAGAAAATCAAAGAGAGCGACGAAGAGTTGAAACTGAACAATTTGTGGACCATGATACAAGAAGCAGAAGGAAATGGGCTGTTTTTTATATGTTCTCAGGATTTATCAATTCGTCAGGCCGCTATACGAATTTTGAGGTTAACTTCTGAGTTTGAAAATGTGATTTCAGGTGAAAAGGGGAAAGAAGCTGAAAAAGAGCCACACTCCAACACAGCTCGACTTATTCATCTTTTTGAAACAACCGACCCTTTATTGGTTTTTAAATCCTCAAATCCTAGAGTCAACCTAAGTAATCCTGAACGTCGTCGTCTTCACAAGCTTCATGGTATGAAAAAAGAAGGACTTCTTCGTCTTGCTGAATCTGATCATGGTGTTGATACTGCTCTTTGGCTGAAAATGTTTCCTCTTGTGATGCGATTGTGTTTTGAAACTTATCCAATTGCTGTTGCGCTTTGCCGTAACATAATTTGCGGTAAGCTGGTCAAAATGCATGAACCTGTTTTGGAATTCAGCAGGACACAATCTGCTAGTTCTTCGACATTTGCAGCTAAACACCGAACCAGAACCCATCCAGAAATCATTGTTGAGCAATGGAGAATATATTTGATAGTAGCCAGTACTACACTTACTCAGACCGATGAACAGAAGCTACATGTTCCTGAAAATATCAGCGCACACGGAAGGAAAAAGTCTATTCAAAAAGTCACTCTGCACCATCAGAAAATTACCTCAGCTCGATCGGTTTTCAGAATGGTAATTCCGTTATTTGGTGTAGAGCACCCAATTATTAGAGATGCAATTGTGACTTCGCTCAGTTCGGTAAACATCAACATATACAAGACTTTAATCGAATGTTTACAACCCACTATTATAGGTTGGAAGGATGAAATGAAAAATTTCAGCCGACGAGACCCTTTTGTCAAAGATAAGCTAGAAAGAGTTTCCACAGAAGTCACACATGTTTTGAGTTCTACAGCACATTTTTTGAAAGAAAAAGCCATTTATGAAGACGAATGGATAATCACTAATCTTCTCACATTCATCTCTGAGCTGAAAAACTTTTTGAGCCGGGAAGATGTTCAAATAGACCCCAATTATCAACGTTTGCGACGTTACTTTGCTGCTCTTCTCGAAAGTATATACACGGGAGTTCGACGGAGTGAAAAGATTAGCAATTTATTTACATATGGCATGCGCGTCGATTACTTTTTGTTTATCGAAGAATGGTCAGGATATAGTACGAAATGGGATCTGTATAACAAAAGAGAAAAAACTATGCGAGAAATTGTTTTGAGTCGAAATACATCAAGGCACGAAGAAGAAATGAGCTTGGCACAACTGGAATTTGAGAAAAATGTTCTTCAGCATACTGTTTCAAGCGCTATGGCTGCCCTATGTTATGGTGAAATTCCTAAATATTCTGATTCTGATTTCAATCTGTCCGCTCTCCTCACTTGGATTGAATCTTCTTTCTCTACTAATAAGGACATTGATATACCTAAGCGTGCTTTGAAAAATATTCTTGAGACCAATCCTGATGATATTATTATTTTTAAAGAAACAATTGCTAACTGTTACAAGAATTACGAGGTAGATGTTATTTCTCAAAGTCATTTTATAGTTTTTGCTGAAGCTATTTTGGAACTAAAGTCATTCCCTTGTCACGTTTGGCAGCTTCTTGCTATCGGTCTTTACAAGTCTGGTGATAGTAATGTCGAGGTTAGGAGACTTGCTGCTAGGTTGTTGGATTCAGTCGAAACCAAGTTCTACGATTCTTCGTGTATCGCGGAGTATGAGGCAAGATTATGCAATGACTCGCCAGCTGTTTATAAACGTGCTATGTTTAACCTGTCTAGCAGATTCGCAAAAGATCATCCTCAGGAAGCATTCACCATTGTTTCAGAACTTACAATGTTTTTCTCTCAAGTTGATGATGTTGCTAGAAGAGATATTCTAGCTGTTCTTTTACCTTGGGTGCAGACTATTGAGCTTCAAGTTGATCCATCCCAGCCCACCTCTACAAGATTTTCTCCCAGCCCTTCCACTATCATGGTTCTCAATAACTTTTTTGAGATTACAGTTGCGTTCAGTGATAGGATCCAAAATGAAGTTGAAGGTCTTTGGGTTGCTCTCGGAAACGGGCTCTACCCCGGTAACGTTAAGGTTATCTTAGACTTTATCATTCATTACAGTTTAGAAAAAAGAATTCCTGAATTTGTTGAACATGCCAGGAAAGTTCTTGTATATCTATCAACAACACCTGCTGGTTCCGGGCTAGTTGATATTCTTTTGGGATATTTGGAACCTAAGTCCATGGTACCTCATATTCCTGAAGCTATTGATATAGGTAAAGCTGGTTCGCAGTATCCTTATGTTTCAATTCTTTCGACTCTTTTGACCCGAGACAATTCCAAGGACACTGGTGGATTTAGTAGAGGTCAACTTGCTGTTATTTTACTAGTTGACTTGTCTTCTGAGGGCCCGGATCCTTTTAGTGCACATTTTCCACTTATTTTGCATGTTTGCTATGTTCTTCTTGATCATTACTTACCAATAGTGCAAAACCAAGCAAGAGAGATGTTAATACGTGTTATTCAGTCAATGTGCAATTATTCCCGTATTTCAGACGCATTAATTGAGAGTCTAAGGAAGAAAGATCAGAAGAGTTCATGGTCCTATAACAGTTTGACCAGTGACGAAGACGGTGCTTGTACACCGAAGGCAATGGACCAAACTATACACAGCATCTTTGAACTATTTGAAGATTCAATGCCCGAGCTTCAAGAGCAATGGGCCAATGTTGCGTTAAGCTGGGCTACAAGTTGTCCCGTAAGGCATATTGCTTGCAGATCTTTTCAAGTGTTTAGATGTCTTCTTTATTTCTCAGATCCTGGAATGCTTGGTGATATGCTTGTGCGTCTTTCAAATACTATTTCTGATGGATCACCAGATATCCAAGGTTTTTCAATGCAGATATTGATGTCTTTGAATGCAATTGCAGCCAGATTGAACTCAGAGGAACTTCTCGAGAATCCTCAATTATTCTGGGCCGCTGTTTCATGTACAAGTACAATTTCTGAGAAAGAGTTTGTGGAAGTCCTTTCGCTCTTGTCTAAGTACATTTCAAAGGTTGATCTCAACTGCCAAACTACTGTTGAAACTTTAGCCAATGCTTTCCCACCTAAATGGACTGGTCAGTTTGAAGGTTTGCAAAGTTGCGTTACTGTCGGACTTAGGTCAGCTACATCCTATGAACCAACTATTAAATTTCTTGACCAGTTAAACCTACTTGAAAGCAACGGGATGGTTGCTGGAAGCGATAGATTGTGTATTTCCATTCTTGCAAACTTTCCAAGATTTTTGCATGCACTTCAAACTGAAGATGTTAACAGTGAAATAGTGGCTGTTGCGGAACAACTATCTGCTCTTTGTGACGTTGAAAATAGAACCAACCTGTCAAGAATTTTCACATCTTTGGCTAAAAACAGATTTAGATCCAAGAAAGACTTTTTGACGCAGACGGTTCAAGGGATTAGAAATAACTTTTTCCCATTTTATGATGGAAAAGCTTTTGTGTTCTTGTGTGGTTTGTTATTCAACGACTTACCTTGGGTAAAGGATGAGGTTTTGAACATTTTACAAGAGATTCTTCCCTTTGTTAACCTGAATCAACCGAACTTCAGTAATATAGGTGCAGAACTCATCATGCCTTTGCTTCGACTCCTGCAAACTGATTATGCTGAAAAAGCTCTGACAGTCCTAGAAATGGGTGGTTTGATACCTCCGAGTGAAAGAGATAAAGTGGTGTTGCGAGTCAGTTTGGGTGATAATACTGCTAGAAAAGACTATGAGGGCAAAGCCAGTTTGTTTGGGTTCCCTGATGAGAAAGGATGGTCCATACCTCAACCTTCCGTTACCACTAATAAGTGCCGATCGAACGTTCATTCTGTCTTCTATACTTGTCATGTAACCAGGCCAGATGAACCCTCCACTATAGCTGAAGAGTTTCAGTTCCACAGAGACGATTTTGTTATACCTGGTGCAGCTCCTGATGCAAACGATAACTACTCGTTTGCCGAAAACGATGAAGGTTCTTTAAGTAACATGTGGGCTGAACTTGACAATCTTGGTACATTTTTTGAGCAAATCAATCCTAATAGTCATAACAGGAATATCTCTATGACTGACACTGATGCAAGCAATGATCTGACTATTGATCCGGTCGATTCTGCTCCACAAATTTACGACAAAAAGGTTTCAATGATTTTGAAGCGGTCCCTGAATAGAACGCCTTCTACTGTCTCATTCAAAACTTCTTTGGATGATTCGTTCAACAATAACATGGCAACTCAGACCAACCTCGAAAAGTCACAATACAATTTGTACAAGTACCCTAAAACAAATGGATTTGAGCGCATGGAAAAGTCAAGTCCGTTGAGCAGCAGCCCTGACATATTTTTTTATGACGATGCCACCATACCAGCACGCAAAGCTGGTAAATTTTACATTCAAGAAGAAGCTGATCATAAGACCAAGACAAAGTCAAAGAAGAAAGAATATATGAGCAGTAAAAAGCAATATTCTTCTGATATGATTTACTCATCAGATACCTTGGATGAAGCTGCTGATCTTGAATATGGAAGCTCTATGAACGATTCGAAGAACAGTGGTAGTAGTAGCAGTAATGGAGGTGGAGAATCCCTTTTTAAGCTAGAGAATCTTTTGCGGGCAACCAATCTCGGAAAAAATAAGAAAAAGGTTGAAAAGAAAAAATCCTCTCCTGGCAAAAATACTTCTCCACATCAAATTCTGGGATCTTCTTCTGGCCTCTCAAGCCCAAATAATGATAGAGTAAATAGCAGAATGTCCACGTTCTCGAGAACTCAAACTCCCACCCCGGTGGATCAAAATGGTACAACCTCACCTAGCAGTCCGTCTTCATTTATCAATAGATCAAGTGCTGGCAAAAATTACCAAGGACTGTCTGCTAGAAGCTTCCAGTTCCCGCCTCCTCCTAATCATTGATACAAAATATATAATTTGATATTCTCTATAGATGTATATTCTTTTGTTGTATTTTGTACTTATTTATCCTTATGATATTTATATTTATTATTATCTTGCGCTTGCTTTTATGAATTCAAGTTTCGCGTAAACATTCAGGTCTGGACCTAGTTTCTTTAGGCGGCCCACTTCGCATAGCTCTGAAGTAATTGCATTGCTTGAAGAATTCAGATTATTTGTCGATATCACTTCGCCAAATCTAAGTCGGACACTCCAGGTTTGGAAATATAATACTTTCCATAACCAAGATATGAAACTTTGTGGTACTGGCGTGGTAAAATATTGAGGGGCGTATTTGATTCCTGTAGGAATTACATTCAAAGTAGCATGTTGGTTGGCTGTGATCTTAGGAATGGGAAGCAATCCTCTACCATTGGAAGTAGTACCCTAGGAAAAGTTAGCTCAGTATGGTTCAGACTTGGGAAAAATAGTACTTACTTCAGCAAAAAATACAATGACACAATTGAGCTTTTTCGCCTTTGCAAATAAATAGTCGATAGAAAGATCTTGGTGGTTTTGAGGAATTGTGTCGGGAATGTCGAGTGCATACTTGATCATTGAGAACAAGTTGAGTTCAGACAGTTTACCTGTAGCGGGATGAGGAACAACAAAAATACATTTAAAACTAGACCCACGTCAGTAAGATTTTCGATTATCAGAAAACTGACAGACAACTTACAGAGTAGCATAGATCACTGGATCTAAAGGTGAGATGAAATTGGTGTAGATCAACCCATTTCGGTCTTGCACAAACTTCAAAAGAAGCTCTTTGGTCCTATATCAAAGATTAGTTGATTTTTCTAAAGTAAATTAGCGTATCTCACTTACAATCGTTTGACACCCGTCATTCCAATATCCCACCTAAAAACACCGAGAGTGTATAAGATCAAAGACAAGAAAAAAGGCATTCCTGTTATCGTATAGAGAATAGACAGTACTAGCAACAAAGGAACTCTGACGACAGCTAGAACACATGTTATGACCGTTGCAAGAATCGATGTGTTGTTAGGAATGTGTAAGAATGGTGCTACACCCGTGGCTTTATCTCTCCAAGATGAAAATTTCTCCATTGCTTAAATCTGAGTTGTATATAGATTGATGTGGGTGTAGCTCAAATTCTTGAGGTGAAAAATAGCAAAGTAAACTATCTGAGACTTAATTTGAAGCTCTATACAGGAAATGGAAAAATAACTTTCAAAAACCTGAACAAGAAACATATTCTTAGCTTCTTTCATACTGAGTGCGAAAAATCATATGCAATTACCCTAATAGGCAAAACTGAAACAGGAAATAAACTAGAAATCCTAAGTGTGTAACGTTAAAAGTTAAAGCACATAACTCTTACATTGGAGACTAACAGATGAAAAACAAATTGAAATGTGAGTTGAAAGTGTTAAGTGTTTTAGCAGCTGTAACCGGAATAGAGAAGATAAGAATGCTATTGATCTTGTTATGATTCTGAATCTCGCTTGACTAACAGTAGAATCTCAGATACGAAGAAAGGTAGACCTCAAAGTCATAAAAAAGTTGACTATCTGTTTCCTAGGCAACTAGTATCTGTTTTGTAACTTTGTTTACTATTACATTTTTTGGGAACATTTCTAAAGTTTGTTATTATTGTCATGTCTATCTAAGACTTCAAAAAACTTTCAACTTTTGATCTATCGTCCCTTTGATTCTTTACATTCTACTATTTTCATTCAGAAATACCCAGTATTTCGGCAAACATTGGAGTAATAATTCACAAAGTATTGTGAACCATGGTACAGTTTTCTGATTCAGAGAGTGACTTTGAAGTTACAACACAAACGAAGAGAAACCGGTCGGCAAGGGCCAAAAAACCAGCACCTGTGAACAATAATGACAGTGATGCATTTTCAGATATAGAAGACGTAGCTTCAATCGTCAGTGATGATGAAAGCGAATTTGAAGTTGAAGCTACATCTAAACCTAAGAAGCCTGCAGCACCTAAGAAATCCGCATCAACAGCGAAGAAAAACAACACTTCACAAAACAAGAAAAACACACCAAAGCCTGATGATGAAAGCCCGCTGCCACAAGAGGATGTAGTTGAATTAGCTGCTCCATCTAATGGAAATAAAAACTCTACTCCACAAAGAGCTAAGAACGCATCGGAACAGTACCAGAAACTTTCGCAATTGGACCACATTCTTAAAAGACCAGACACATATATTGGCTCTATTGAAAGATCTGAATCAAAACTTTGGGTGTTTGATAATGAGACCAAATCAATGGTATATAAAAATGTCAGCATTGTTCCTGGTCTTTACAAGATCTTTGACGAAATTCTGGTCAATGCAGCAGATAACAAAACCAGAGATAAATCAATGAATTTGTTGGAGGTGACCATTGATCCTGAATCAAATACTATATCCGTTATGAACAATGGTAAAGGTATTCCTATTGAAGTCCACGAAAAAGAAAAAATATACATTCCAGAGTTGATTTTCGGTAATCTTCTAACTTCCAGTAACTACGATGACGATGAGAAGAAAGTGACTGGTGGCCGAAATGGTTTTGGAGCAAAGGTATGCTAAACCCTTTTATGTTTATTGGTTTTCAATAACTAACTTTTGATAGCTCTGTAACATCTTTTCCACTCATTTTGAAGTCGAAACTGCCGACAAGAATAGTATGAAATTGTACAAACAAACATGGAACAATAATATGTCTAAGGTGTCGAAACCGAAAATCACAGCTATGAAAAGAAGTCAAGAATACACCAAAGTTACTTTTAAACCAGATCTAAAACTGTTTAATATGGATAAAATTGACGACGATTTAGTGAGTTTGTTGACACGACGTGTATACGATGTTGCTGGTTGTCTAAAAGACGTCAAGGTATATTACAATAAGGAACGGCTGGCCGTGAAAACTTTCAAAAATTATGTCGAGATGTTCCTTAATGCTTTGAGTAAGGAGTCCGATGATCCAGTTACCAAACCAACAATCGTCCACGAAATTGTGAATGACAGATGGGAAATTGCATTCGCTGTTTCAGACGGCACGTTTAACCAGATTTCATTTGTGAACTCCATTGCGACGACTTCGGGAGGTACTCATGTTGGCTATATTGCAGATCAGATAGTAACAAAGATCACCGATGTTGTGAAAAAAGGAAAAGTACCTATCAAGCCGGCTCAGATAAGAAATAACATGTTCCTCTTCATCAACTGTCTAATTGATAATCCGGCTTTTACATCACAGACCAAAGAACAACTGACGACGAAGGTATCTGCTTTCGGATCAAAATGCACACTCACTCCAGAATTCCTGAAAAAGATAATGAAAACTTCTATTATGGATAAAGTAAAAAATATTGCCACTCAAAATGCCGATAATGAACAGAAAAAGACAGATGGTGGTAGAAATCGAAGATTGAAAGGTTTGACTAAGCTGGAAGATGCAAATAAAGCAGGAACCCGAGATGGCCATAAGTGCACTCTTATTTTGACGGAGGGTGACTCCGCTGCTTCCTTAGCAGTTGCAGGGTTAGCAGTTGTTGGGCGAGATTATTATGGTGTGTTTCCATTGCGTGGTAAGCTTTTGAACGTCCGTGAAGCGTCTCTAGACCAAATAACAAAGAATGCAGAAATCCAAGCTATTAAGCAAGTAATGGGGTTACAGCACAAGAAACACTATACCTCTACAAAAGATTTACGTTACGGGCATATTATGATCATGACTGATCAAGATCACGATGGTAGTCATATCAAGGGTCTAATCATCAACTTCTTAGAATCAACATTTCCCGGCCTACTTCAGATACCCGGATTTCTCGTTGAGTTTATCACACCCATTGTGAAGGTATCAGTTCTTCGTGGTAAGAAAGTGGTAAAGGTAATACCGTTTTACACAATGCCAGAATATGAAAATTGGAGAGAAACCGAGGGAAAGACTTGTACGTGGAAACAGAAATACTACAAAGGTCTGGGTACTTCGTCTGCTGAAGAGGGTAGAGAATATTTTTCAGATTTGGATCACCACTTAAAGAAATTCCACCAACTAGAGGAGGAGGATAAACCATTAATTGAGCTAGCATTTTCTAAAAAGAAAGCTGACGATAGAAAAGACTGGCTTCGCGCTTTCAGACCTGGTACGCATTTGGATCCATCATTAAGCATAATCCCTATTAGCGAGTTTATCAATAAAGAGTTGATTCTCTTCAGTGTCGCTGATAACATGCGATCTATCCCCTCTATGATGGACGGGTTAAAACCTGGACAGAGAAAAATTTTATACGGCGCCTTCAAAAGAAATCTTAAGTCCGAAATCAAAGTCGCGCAATTAGCTGGTTATGTTTCTGAGCATACCGGATACCACCATGGTGAACAATCCTTGGTTCAAACCATTGTTAATATGGCGCAAGACTTTGTTGGCTCTAATAATATTTACTTATTTATGCCTAATGGTTCTTTCGGTTCTCGTTCTGTCGGTGGTAAAGATTCTTCAGCCCCTCGTTATATTTTCACTGAACTAAACTCACTCACCAAAAAAATTTTCAATCCTGATGACATGCCTTTGTTGAACTACGTCGCTGATGACGATGAAACCGTTGAACCGGAGTACTATATGCCTATTTTACCAATGATTTTAGTGAATGGTGCTGATGGTATAGGTACAGGTTGGAGTACTAATATTCCACCTTTCAATCCTGTTGATATAGTGAAAAATATTAGGAATCTTTTGAATGATGGCACTGTCGAAGAAATGGAACCATGGTTCAGAGGTTGGACTGGGTTTATGGAAAAACTTCCCGACAATAGGTATAGAGCAAGGGGTATAATTTCACAAGTTGATTCAACTACACTTGAAATCACTGAGCTGCCTCCCAGAATGTGGACTGCTACAATGAGAGAATTCCTTTTGAATAATCTTAGAGATAGGGGAAAGAAAGAAAAATCAGGATGGATTGAAGATTTCACAGAAGAACACAAAACTGGTGTCAAGTTTGTTATAAAACTGACTCCTGAAGAAATGGCAAAAACTATGCGAGAAGGCCCTTACAATCGGTTCAAGTTGGTGAGCTCTATTAGTTTGGGTAACATGATGGCTTTCGATGCAAACAACCGTATCAAAAAATACGATAGTCCTGGCCAAATCTTGTTTGACTTTTACACATATCGTTTGGAACTTTATCAGAAAAGAAAAGATTATTCTTGCAACATTCTAAGAAATCAGCTCACAAAACTAACAGAACAAGCTCGGTTCATTAAGCTAATTATTGAAAAGAAGCTGTCTATTTCGAATCGAAAGAAAGTCGATATTATTAAAGACCTGCAAAAACACAAATTTCCTGCTTTTGACAAAAATAATGTTCCTCACACCAGAATATCAGTAGAAGAAGCTGCTGAAGAAATTGAGGAGGAACTTCCGGAAGGTGCAGAAGATCCCCGTATGCATCTTGCTAATTACGAGTATCTTCTTGGTATGTCTATCATGTCTCTTACTAGAGAAAGATACGAGCGTTTGTTAAGAGATAAAGGTACGAAAGAAGAGGAACTGAACGTTCTTCTTGGAAAGTCACCTAAAGATTTATGGAATGAAGATCTTGAAGACTTTATGGAAGGATACGAAAAGTTTTTAGAGGAAGACACAGATAGAAGAGAGAGAATCGGAACTGCGAAGTCTAAAAAACGAGGACGACGCAATGGAGGCGGCAATGACGATGATGACGATTTTGATGCTAAGCCCAAGAAGAAGAAGAAACAACCCATCAAAAAAGAATCGACTGTCAAATTAGAGCCTCTACCTTATGTACCGCCTCCTGTTTCCAAGGCTACCGCCAAAAGCACTGCGTTGACTAAAGACAAATCCAGACAGACCAAACTTCCGTTAGTTCCCAAGAAAGAGCCCAAAACTAGTACTGAGACTACACCATCGGAGTCCCCTGAAGTGGAAGCTAATGGTGAAGATACAAAGCCAGGATCGAGCTCCAAAGAGAATGAAGGAAACTCGTCTATGGAATTTGGTAAGAGTAATTCTATCTTTGGCACCACACTCAAGAGAAAACGTATGAGCATGAAAGATGAGTTTGACATGGAACCGGATAGGCTATTTAGTGATCTCACTAATGATACTGCTGCTGCTAAGAAGCCTTCTAATATAAGAAAAAAGTCAGAGGAAGCTGAACCCAAAAAATCAAGATTCAACATCTCGTTATCCTCAGATGAAGAAGATGAAGATGATATTTTTTCTAACCTGAAAAAGAAGAATAATACCAAAAAGCCCAAGATTGACGATGGAACTCCACCGCCACCTAAACTAATTCAAAAGGTTTCCAAACTTACCGCCAAACGTGCAACGTCCAATCCCACCATCAAGAAAACGAAACCAAAATCTGAGTCACCTCCATCAGAAGTAGATTCTCCTGAATCTGTACCTGAACCTGAACCTGAAGTGCGAACCAGACCGTCAAGAGCGAGAAGACCTGCCACTAAAGCAAAATATGTGATGGATTCTGATGAATTTGAAGACGAGGAAGAGGATGAAGATGAAAATCAAGACGCCGAAGAAGAGGAGGAGGTTTCTATATTTGTTTCTGATGATGAGTAGGATATATAATTTATGAATAGAATAATATGTAAACGTAAGTCTAGCAAGTCACGATAATTTAATGAAGTTTCAAATTATAGATCATGGCCGCTGTGAATGATGTATAAGTTCAACAGATGTGAAGAAACAGAAGCCTTAAGTAAAAAAGCTCCACTACTCGTCAAGCTCAGATAAAAAAGGAAAAAGATGAAAGCTGGAAAATTAAGTCAGTAAAACATTACCGATCAAACTTTTTGTCGGTTTAATAACGACATTATTTTTTACAGGGGTTAATTATCAGTATCTCAACATATTTCAAATATTAACTTATATTATATGCGCAAGCTATCATCTACCAACTTGACAAATCTTTCGTAAAATTGATTTATTGCAATACAATCCATGCCCACAATTTTCTCTTCATAGTTAACAAATTCTAGACGAATACGTTCGAAGTAAAGGTTAAATACCGTAAAACCTGCGCAAACACATGAAAACTTACAAGAATATTCTACTGGTTAAGCATTTTTTGGACATTTTGAAATTTTTGTGTGTATAGTAAATATACCCAATCCTCAATCATTTAAAAGCATATTTGCCAGTTAAGCATTTTTTTCCTCAAAAATTGGCTATGTGTATGTTTGGGTTTGACTGTAATGCGAATGTAAACAATAATAATGCTTCATTCTCAGATGCAGATCAATCTCGCAAGGCCCAGATCGCTTATTATGATGGGATAAGAAAAATTTTAGTCTTAACAAACCCTTTTGTAAAGTGAGTATTATGCTAGTTATAAACTTGATTTGAATCACAATAGAACAGAAACAAAATTAGATCGGGAGGTTGTTTGCTAAGTGTGTAGGCAAATGCCTTGTAGCGAAATAAATTCTTTAATAAAATAAGATTGAAAAGTCAAAACCAAGTCTGCCATATTGTCAACATTATTACACAGAGATGTCCTTTAGCAATTAAAGATGCTGTAGAACTTGAGAAGCCAAATGTGGATCACAGATTATATCTGAAGCTATTAAACATCTCAGAATCTACAGTATAACTACTTGTACTAACATGAGGGCCATCACATCTCAAAACATTAAACTCCGAGATCTTAAAGAAATGTCTTATGGATTGCAGACAATTTGCAGTACATTCCGTGAACTATAAGTAAACTAGACTAGCTGAAAACCGTAGTGAACCAACACATGCCTTTGACATACCACGAAACATACCCATCTAGTCTACCGGATGTGATTTTTTTTCTTTATTTAGCGATATGATACGACCCACGATGTTTTATTGATGGTGGTTATATTGTCTGCTGAAACTTCACTCATTTAATGCGGATTATCGTGTGCTTGAGATTCGCATAATTCAAGATCTAGTTAATGCTTTGAGTAATCAAACATACTAACCATTTTGTCGAATCTTCTTTGGGGAAAAAGTATATAAACACGCTGGTGTACCTAAATTACAAAAAACCATCTGAGCTGGGTATTCGAGCTATAGTTTCCTTCATTATTATAACTTATTATCAATAGTTTACTTTTTCAGAAACATATATTTTTATAGAAATTCAATAAAAATGGTTTCCTGCAACTTTTCCATTGCAACTCTCGCTACCATACTGGTAGTCGGTGCCTACCCCACAAGATTTGAAATCAACAAGCTTCCCGACCACACACTTCAAAGCCTGGAGTCAGATTTCGCTACCAACTTGAACGAATTACATGCAAGACAAGCCAGATTTATGAGCGGACTGGCTGAAATGGCTAATAGCCTTGTTAGCGGAGGCACCACTGCTTTGAACACCGCAGTCTCTACTATGACATCTCTTGTCTCTCGTATGGTCACTTTGGATGGCAACCTTCCCGCTGATATGGTGTCCATAGTCGTCGGCGGGGTCCAGGGTCAGATTAATAACTTGATCAGAACGTCAATGGGAATCGTGAACTCTTTCCCTGTTGGGTTTTCAGCCCCGGGTGTTTCGCCACAAAGTATTGGATACTCGATGTTTTCATCATCTATAGGAAGTGTCGTTGACAGTGCTAACTCCATCACTGATAGAATTCAAAACACTAACGTTCACCCGGATGACCACCAACACTTGCTGAATCTTGCTTCCTCTTTGAAGGAGTTTAGCAGTGAGGCTGGCAGCTATAATGTTGATACTACCAAGCTTGATGCTGCTAGAAACTCTTTTAATAAACTTCTTTCTACAAAAGGAATCAAAAAATCCACTGGGGATGGTGAAAGCTAAGTCCGCTGATTCCCTGAAGGCTGAAAATAAGGGCGATGAATCTGATGTTTACTAAATTCCCTTGCGTTCCTGAAATCAGTTAGATATATCGATAAATGATTACTTTACCTACCTTAGCATCTCTAGCATTTAAGTCATCACATACTGTAACATTATAGAAACATCTATTTACATGTTACCATAAAAACTAAAAACAGAAAAAACTATCTTCTTATTTCATAAATACTTCAATCAGTCAACTATATTCTGAATATCATACATGACTGTTCACACTTACTTTTTTTTTACTCAATCTTTACTCTCTTTCTGCACAATTCTAGCTGTTTAATTTCAAATAGCTACCAACAAATACAAGAACACCTATGTAACAGTAAAGTTGATCAGTTAGATACAACATCACAAGCGAGTCACAATGACCCACGAATCTATAAAAAATCTCAATCAAACATCACCTATCTTTCAAACACCCTCACGTCCACCCCATCTCGCACAATACACACACAGTCCCACATCACCATGTCCCACCCCAACACCCTCACTTCCGACCGCGAAGAGTACGGCCACGCCAGCATCGACTACACCAAGCCACACCAACCCCGTCACCAATCGCTTCCCGCCCGTAAGTCTTTCCTCTCCCCATCCAGTTCTCCTCACCCACTAATAAACTTTTTTCCTTCTGTCTTTCTTCCCGCGATGTAGTTTCCAAACCAGACGTTCCGACCTGGAACCAGCCCAGCTTCACGTTCCACGCCCCACGCTCGCAGTACACCGGAACAGACATCCTGGCGCATCCATTTCTGAACGACGCGCAGATGACGAACCGCCGCGTGTCCGGGCGCAGGACTCCGAGCGAGGACATTGATGTTACGGAGGCCGTTGTGGAACAGGTTCGTAGAGGTTGCGGGTTATTTGGGTAAGTGTGCTTATTATATTATTGTGCTGGTTTTGAATGGAGAAAAAAATGGGACGGGACCTGACATTTTTTGTTGTAGAAATTGGGCCGTTGATACTTGGAACTCGTCAAAACGGTGGTCGGTTCAAGCGTGGAAAAATACAAGAGAAGTCGTTTGTGGATGTACTAGGCCAGACTTTTAGACGTTCAGGAAGCTCTATTAACAATATATCCTACAAGACTATAACTATATTATACTCATATATATTCTGAGTATGAATTACATCGAAAACATGTATTTAATGAAAACTGAATAGATTACTATATTTTCTTCGTTCACATTGTCTAACATATGCTTTTTATTAAAGTATGATACTATTAACGCAATAAACATGTTTTGGGCTTCACGAAGATAATGCATAACAAGGTAATCCGCTTAGGCTTTTATTGACGTATCAACGTGAATGAATATTATTATTTACTTATGAAAATAAAATGGAAAAAAACAAGCGTAGATTTATTTAAAAAGTACTATTATCATGACAACATCTAATCAGAAGCACTGGCAAAACGTTCAGCAATATCTGAATTGAGCTTCTCAAACTCAACATTAAGTTCCTTCTCACCCCTACTGGGTTCAAAGAATTTAGCTGAAGAAACTGCATGCTTAATGTCAGCTGTACTTTCAGAAAGTTTAGCCCAGTTACCTCCACTTGCAACAGCCTTTTGAGCTTCATCGTAATATGTCACAAAACTCTTAAGCATAGCATTTGTCTTCCAAATAGGGCAGAAGGCATCGTAAGACGAGTAACCGTTTTGTTGTAAGAAATCGTCTTTAATGAGGTTGGCAACATCCAAAGTAATCTTATCGGAATCTGAAAGGGCACTCTTACCGACCAGTTGGACAACTTGTTCGAGTTCTTCGGCATTAGAAATAATTTCTCTCAGCTTGGTACGAAGACTGGGGAATTCAGGGAAGTTCTTTTCATAGTATTTGTCCAGAACATTTGTGTATTTGGAGTATGAGACCGAGGTGTTGATAGATGGGAAATGCTTACGTTGAGCAAGCTTCTTATCAAGACCCCAGAAAACTTGGGTGATAGAAAGAGTGGACATAGTGACAGGATCTGAGAAATCACCACCTGGGGGAGACACGGCGGCTACAATAGAAACTGAACCTTCTCTACCAGGGTTACCTAAAGCAACAGCCTTACCAGCACGTTCGTAGAAAGAAGCCAACTTAGCACCAAGATAAGCAGGGAAACCTTGATCAGCAGGCATTTCACCCAAACGACCGGAAATCTCACGAAGAGCTTCAGCCCATCGAGAAGAAGAGTCAGCAATCATAGATACGTGTTTACCTTGATCACGGAAGTATTCAGCAAGAGTAATACCAGTGTAAATGGAAGCTTCACGAGCAGCGACAGGCATGTTGGAAGTGTTGGCAACCAAAGTAGTACGCTTCATGATAGGCTCCTTCCTTCCGTCAATTTCGGTGAAAAGTTCAGGGAATTCCATAAGAACTTCAGCCATTTCGTTACCTCTTTCACCACAACCAACATAGATAATGACGTCAGAGTTTGAGTATTTAGAAAGAGATTGAGAAATGACGGTTTTACCACAACCGAAAGCACCGGGAATACAAGTTGTACCACCCTGGACACAAGGGAAAAGAGCATCCAAAACTCTTTGACCAGTGAGAAGAGGGTAATCAGCACTAAGCTTCTCGGTGACAGGACGAGGAACACGAACGGGCCAAGTGTGGAACATGGAGTAATCACTCTTTTTACCTTCGAATTCAACCTCAAGGATCTTTTCGGCAACAGTGTAAGAACCGGCTTCAGCGATCCAGGTAATTGTACCTCTGGCTTTAGGAGGAAGAAGAATACTGTGAACAGACATCAAAGAGTTCTCGAAAACAGAACCGAAAATGTCACCTCCAGTAATGTGATCACCGACCTTGAAAGAACCGGGAGTGAAGTCGTACTTGACATCTCTGTTCAAAGCAGGGGCATCAATACCACGAGGAATATAAATACTTTGTGCCTTTTCTTGAATAGCCTTTAATGGACGTTGGATACCATCGTAAATTGTTTCCATCAAACCAGGACCTAATTCGACAGACAATGGCTTACCGGTTCTCAACACGGGGTCACCCACAGTAACACCTGCAGTTTCCTCGTAAACTTGAATAGTAGCTTTATCGGCATCGATACGAATGACTTCACCGACCAGGTTGTCATGTCCAACTTTAACTAATTCGTACATGGCACAACCAATCATGTTTTCTGCCACCACGACAGGACCCGACACTGAGTAAATGTAACCTTTTGAATAGTGTTAGCAGCTGGTTACGGATAACAGTCTCCAAAAGATAAAATGATGCTTACCATATTGACTTTCGGAATCTTCTTTGAAGGAGAGATTCTTTAACTCTTTTCTAGCATTTTCGATTGCTCCAGCCTAGTTTTGTGAGTTAGAAACCTATCAATTGTGATGTTTTTAATATTTCGAGATTTGTTACAGCTGAAATTTCACGAAATTTTTGAGCAAAAAACGTACCATTTTGAATGGGTATAAAATGAATATGCGACTAAGACTCTAGTGTTCGAATGTAGGATTGTATTGCTTTCCTATGTAAAAAGCTGGACAAAATTTGATATGTAGAACAGATGAATTGCTTGTGTTGAATATCAATCAGCCGGTAAAAATCAATTCTTGTATTAGGGTAGGTGCAACAGGAGGAATTGATAATGAACAGGTAACTGACGAAGGGTTCAAGGTTAAAATGAAAGGGAGGAGGGAGTGAGAAAAATGAAAGATTTAAATAAATGGCTGCAAGGAAAGGGAATTGGCTGCATTTCATTACTGGGCTTAGATAATCGTACCGCCACTAGCTAGCAATTTACGTGAGAAATTTAAGTACTGTCTTGTAATAATAGTAGCCTGGTAATTTAAAAAAGGAAATGATGACTAAACTGTTAGCGGTAAGGTGCCTAAATAATTACATAGCTATTTAGTAACAAACACAGCTAGAAGTACCATAAGCAAGTGCGTAGGCATGACAAATTGCTGAGTGTACTAACTTTGTATAAAATTGCCATTAATTAAAACTGAATAAATTCTTTAAAATTAGGACCTAGACTATATACAGTACTTACAAGATTTAAGAATAAATATTTGTAACATCCAATCTAGGACCTAGATCCTGCAATTGCGCAACTGGTGTCGATATCTGCAATGGCACTCGCCCAGTAACAGTAGGGCAATAAGTTTAGGAACTTATTTGACTTTCAACATCTGAGCTATTGCTCATGAACCAATGGTGGATCAACCCCCAACAATGTAATTTACCATGATCGTATATCTTACTGCACATATCTATTGTCACGACCATCACTTCGTATCCTATCTATGAACGAGATCTCAAGATCCGCAGCTCTATACTAAGTATTACTAACTCACGATCTATCAAACTCCCGAACACTACAATTTCTATTGATTCAGGGAAATAATACAGTGGTTGCCTTTGACGAGATGATACTAAGCGCCACACTGACGAGAAAACGAAAAAACAAAATTTCTGGTAGCAATCAGAACATGAAAAGAACCAAAATATGCGCTAATTAGATGGGAAAAAGAGTTGGCCATTGTGACCATGCTACACGCTTTAAATTTATGCCAGTATATATAAATCTGACTTTAATGGGGTTTGGACAAAAACTGTACTACAGTAGTATAGGTGGAGAGTATGGCCTCGGAGAAGTCTGTACTATCGATGCTTTACTTCAACATTCAAAAATGGGCTACTCGATGATCGATTACTTTGTTAAATCGAGTGCGTGGCATGACGAAGTCATCAATCGCCAGTTCATCTTGAATACGATTGACTCAATCAATGAGTGAGTTGTATGAACTGCACTAAGACCTGATAGGGAGTATATACCAAACTCACGATTGATTGGTAGCTAATCAATAAAAACAACCATTTTATTATCAATATCTAAACCGTTCACAATAGCATCTTTATTCTGTATTTACTACGGCTACACGCGATATAAAAAATATATTACCTTGCCGCCATATTTTGCATCAATGAGTTAAATCAAAAACAAACAAACAAACATTCAAACACCTTAGTTGCGCTTCTTAAGACTGGTGCTTAACCATTCAAGACCTTCGTAAAGACCTTCACCAGAGGTGGCACAAGTGGCTTGGATATACCAAGATCTTTGTCTCAATGAGTGTAATCCGAGTTTTTCAGTGATTTCAGCGGCGTTCATGGCACCTGGCAAATCTTGTTTGTTGGCGAAAACGAGAATGAGTGCATCGTGTAGTTCGTCTTCGTTGGCGATACGTTGTAGTTCTTCAGCTGCTTCTCCGATACGGTCTTTATCATTACTGTCGACGACGAAAATGACACCTTGAGTGTTTTGGAAGTAATGTCTCCAAAGGGGTCTGATTTTATCTTGTCCACCGACATCCCAAACGGTGAAAGAAATGTTTTTGTATTCGACGGTTTCGACATTGAAACCGATGGTGGGGATGGTGGTAACGATTTCACCAAGCTTCAACTTATAAAGAATAGTGGTCTTACCGGCGGCATCAAGACCAACCATGAGAATACGCATCTCTTTGGGGCCAAAGAGACTGGACAAAAGCTTTGAGAAAGAAAGACCCATCTAGTACGATAAGTTAGTTTGCAAGTTCCGGTATGTGCACATTGTGAGTTTCAAGCCAAATGCAGGATACGATCAGCATGGGAGGTGATGGATTGGTTCTGGACATACATTTAATTGATTATATAAATAATGTGAAGGCAAAGGAGAAAGTTGTTGCGTTGGACAATTCAAGAAGAGAAATAAAAAAAGGGAAAAAAAAATCAAATTGAATGAAGTAAGGTAACTTTAATAAGAAAAAGGGAGAAATTTCAGAAATTTTTGTCTTTTTCATTTTTGCTGCCAAAATTATGCGCATGACTACTATCAGCTTGATCTTTAATTGGGCATAAAATACTGTCATATGCAACAAAAAGGGCAAACTGACGATAGCTGGTGCTTGAGAACAATAGTACAGTTTCAAAGATCACTGATTGTGTGCTCTATAAAATAGCATTGGAGCTATTGATCTGACTACATTTTAACAGATTCTGGTGAATGCTATGTAATTGGTAGAGAATTGAAGTAGTGATTGTGCTTATGATGATTGTATAAAGCGTATCAGTGCTTTCATAGTTGTAATTTCACGGTTCTGTTTTCCAAAGAAACAAAAAACTGCCATTTCTTACAGATTAGACATATCTGAGGCTGCTAATGATCATAATAGAAGGGAAGAGTAGCCTACAAGCCAATTGGCTTTTCTGAATGGTGTTGTTGTAGTAAAGTGCACTACCAGCACACTTCTAATCTTATCAATCAGGCAACCAATTGCGAAAGTTGATAGGTTGAGCTTGGTAGTTTTACTCGACCATATAAAGCATTCTCAGACCGTCTATTGAATAGTTCCAGACTTGAATTGGGCTATATAAAGAGAACAAATCTACCAAAATAGCATTTACTACTGGCCAGTATTATGTGGAAGTTGTCCTGGATCTTGCACTAAAGGTAAAGCCACTTGCCGTTCCAAAGTCTGACTGGAAAGGTCAAAAGTTGTAGTGATTCAGCATTTAATTATTCTAGAATTTATGCATTTCATAATTATTTTTTTCTGTTGACGTGTTATGTATTACCTAATTAGTGACCAATCACAATAGCTTTATTACTTAATATTCCTCTTTCTTCTCACAATGGCTAGGGACAAAGCGATAGAATCGGGTTTTTGTCGATAAGAATAAGAGAAAATACATTCGTATAGCTGAATAGTAGTCTATTAGTGTACTGTTGTATGTAAATCTCTATATGTTGTCTTGTTCATGTAGGTAAACGTTTGTAGATATCAGATATTTTTGGGAAGTGCAAAAGATCAATCGTATTAGAACATGTTCTTCTGCTGGGACACTCAATTAACAGTTTTCAGAAAAAATTATTTGAATAGTAGTTGTGTAGGTTTACGTTAAGAGTCACACAATGCCATGTTGAAGCGTGTTTGACTATCGTCTCGCGAAAGTAAGACTTCATTTTGTATTTCATCTGTCAGGAAAACGCCATTCGAACAATTTCCAAAGAGCTCGGTTAGATTTCATTGTATCATAAGCTATTGTCGGATTTTCCTTATGGTGTTTTAGTTGGTGACTATTGATATGAGATGAATCTCCTTATTCAAAAGGACATTGAATCATGGCGACAAACTTCAAGAACTTGCTGGCCATGCAGTTGATATGTTTTCACTTGGAAGGTTTTACACCAACTTATCTGATGCTCAGCTGAAAACGACTTTTTAAAAAGAATAGTTGCCTGCTAAAAAAAATTTACTATAAGGATCCTAAAGCTGCAACGAAATATTTATCTATCTACACAAGTTAGTGAATTATTTAGCGCAAGGATCGTAAAATTCTAAGACATCGTGGATCTCAATAATAGCAATAACTCTCTTAAGCTGTTTACACTTCTTACTGGTTCTTGTTAGCATAGATAGGCATTGCTTGTGCAAAAGTTCTAGGGCCAAATTTTTTACAGCTGTGTTAGGATTTACTGTACTAACGCACACATTGCCATACTCATATTCTACCTAGAAACATGCTAGAAATACCACAAACATCATAACTCACGAACAAATTATAACAAACATTGCAAAGATTAACTTTGAAGTATTGAGGAATATTCAAATATTTCTCTAAATCAGTGAGCGCCAGATTATTCATTGCAAAAACAATATAGGTCTTTTACTAGCTAGAGGCCAACGATAGTTTATCAAGAAAGAAGTATCAAATATAAAAAAAGATATAGGTTTATGGACAATCTGGATCATAATGTAATCACTTTCTGTGCTAATGATTCTATCATCGTGGCTTTGTGGAAACAAACAGTTTGGGCTTTCTTTCTTCTTAGCTGGCTGTGTACAGTCTTTTCCTACCTCAACTAAATTAGAACCACAACCAAATACCAAAAACACTTTCTTCAAAACAATTCCTCTCACATAGACTGCTTCACAAATAACTATCACCATATTTAATAACAACTTTCACACTCCAGATTGCCATATATAAGCCCATAACTTTGACCGCCCTAATTTTTCATATCCCACAGCTTCACATTACATCAATTTTTTTTGATTGCGGATAAAAAAATTAAAGTTTCATCTAATAAAAAATGCTGGTAATAAAGAAATCTAGGGGGATAAAGTAAACAAGGGATCATAGACCTTTAGTAGTTTAAACATTTGGACCAATCAAGACGATGCGTTGTCAAAATGATACTATGCTGCTGCTAGAGTATTGTTATATAGCTACATATATGTAAGCTCTTTTGGTATCGAGTGCAAATTGGTAATCCTTCTAAGATATAAAGATACGGAAGTGTCCAAAAATCGTGTTGTTGAGCTTTTAGTTGTATAGTCGGGGAAAGACATAATTATTGTTCTACACATACTGAATATATCATCTTCCCTCATTAAACCATCCCTTCATTTGTAGTAGATGAATTCAATAAATCGTCAAATTAGTTTAATTTCTACGGTGACAATACTAGTGTACTTTCGAATTGAAAAAAGTACATCTCACGTTAATTCTCAACGTTTTGATCGTAGTTCATCCCGGTATTGTATTCCTGTTTTACCAAACGAATCATATAATCAAGCTCATTATGGAATAGACCATACAAAAGATTGAACATCTTGTAGGAGAATGAATTTCGTTTGCTAGTAGCTTTACCCAAAGTATTTAGGAATAAATAACAAGATCAATGAAAGAATAGTGTGAAAAGCCTGTAATACATACAAGTGAATTTTGTTATAGTAATGAAATATGTAGAAAGGCATTCATGATCAACCCACACCTATTGTATTTGCCATACAGATTGCAGACCTAACAAGTTAAAAAGTGATCAACACCAGCTGTATCTCAATATGTTGTACTTAGACTACTTACAATGGATTTTGTTGAATTTTACTAGTTATTAGTATTCTCATGGCCTGAGTGTCAGAAACCCGGAAATCCAGGACAAAACAGTAAAAAGATAAACCAGCTTTGACTACCCCAGTTTCACAAAATGTCCGCCACTTTAATTACAGCCATTTTCAGATGCTACGTATATCAAATGCATCAACAAGAAGGATCCACACGATACTAACAAAAAATATCAAAGATGAAGAGAAGAAATAAAAAACACACATAGAAAAGTTTTAAAAAATAAAAATAACCAAGAAACAGAAAGATAATGGGAGGTTCATTCCAACAGCGAGATCTTTCCGAAGTAATAATACCAAAACAAAAAGAAAAAAAAAATTAAAGAAAATACAGATTTTCTATTTTGTTACCAGTATAGACAGGTTGGAAAAGGTTTCCCAAGAAAGGTAGAAATAAGTGAGAGGAGAATTGAAAATTTTGGGTGATTAGTTGAGGGCTGTCAAGATGGTCGTCATTTCTCCTCATGTTAAAATTTATTTGATAGGGTATGAAATCTGCAGTGACAGACTATAGTATGTGATATTAGTATTATATTACTGGATGAAATTATGAAAAATGCTTATATACACGAAACTACTGAATATCATCAATTTATTAGCATAAGTGGACATGAATATATTTTTACCTTGTTTGACTTCTTGATATTGCTTTACTGTTGGTGTGTGGAATCTGTATTCATAGTCAAATACCACTGCGGTCTGATTCTTCTAATTTTCCTGAACCAGTTGAATGAAGCGCAGGTATAGAATATACTCGCTTGGGAGGTATATAATGCTCTCAGACTAAAGAAGGTAGCTATGTGTTCAAAACATAATGGCCTACAGACCCAATAATCCGGTTATTTTCCTGCTCAGAGACCAAAATTGATGAACCAATCATGATAATATACAACTAATCCCTACAAACAAGATCATACACAGATTTATACAATAAAAGACACCAACAGTCGTGTATAAAACCCAAGTTTGCCATTAGAAAACTTTTGTAGAATATGGTGATAGCAAACGTAGCCTATATGTCAATATTTTCACACAAAAATGCTGAGTTATTTAATTTTAGAGTATGCTGGCCGTAACATGAATATTTTGAGTTGGTTAACAGAAACATGACCAGTTACAGTCATTGCAATGAAATCGATTTAACTGCTAAACCCCAAAATAGTTACCCATTGTTCAAGTACATGTAGCAATATACTTTTACAGAGTTTGGAGAAAATTTTAAGAAAAGTATCACCATTATCTAAAAATAAATCTATATGCCTATAAAAATGAAAAAGATGGGCGAATTTAAGAAACAGAATCACAGGGATCTTCTTTTTTATCATTATCCAAAGTTCTCCGAAAAAAAAAATCAAACAAACTAACAAGACCAATACACAAAAAAGTGTACATAAGCCACTTCAGACCAAAGATCAAAATAACACTGAAAATACAGTAAAAGCATTTTCCTTAGTTTAACACAAATTCTCAACAAAACTTGAACCAAAACTAAATTTTCAAGGTATTTTACCTGTCAACTGTGCACCCCAAATATCACGCAACAACACTTCTCCTCCTCTTTCAGTGCCCTATAACAACTATAAACTCATTAATACACGAATCTCCGCCAATAGAAAATGCGTTTTTTTCTTCCTCCCCTCCATCACAAATAAGAAGAAGAAAAAAAAGATACGATAAAATTCCCAATATTGGTGCGCAAGCGTCTACCTCAAAAATAACCCGACATCAAATTCTACAATCAACTAGAGGAATAGAAATAATAAAAAAGTCTAGATTGAGATCATCAAGTGCTGTTTATTGCGTGGGAGGGACTTTTGAACGGAAAAACATGAAAAATTAATAAAAGCTGCAAAGCCCAAAAAAAAGTGGGGAGAATGTCGGGTGCTCCGTTACTACTCCGAGTTTCGCCTTTGAGCATGTGGATTTGGTGATTGATCGCATAGTTGGGTGGTTTGAGTTTATTTAGTACATAGAGAGAAAAAAAAAATGAAAAAATAGGGAGCAATGTTGAATGTTCAGTGACCTAGAGAATTCATAAATGGAAAACTTGTAGTTGTTGAAAAAGAGCTTGTATGACCGTTGAAGAATATCGTCTGCAGTATGCGAGTGAAGTTGCTATGAGTTGCGATATGTAGATGATATTATAAAATTATAAATCTTTGGAAATGGTGGGGTAGTATAGAATTGCACGCAAACTGCTAATATCATCCAAGTTCAAAAACCAGAAAATGTCATTATATATGAAAATTGTTCTCACTTCAATAGTCAGAATTAAGCTACGAAATAAGGTAATATTTTACCTATTGCCGGTATAAACAATGTATTTTACTTTATTTCAAATAGCATCAACACGAATATCTCACTCTCTTAATTCTTTGGATTTTGACACATCTCTATCTGATATAATAATAACAGTTAGCATAAACTAAAGATTACTACTAGCATTGGTTGATACCATTTAATTAGATTGCATAACGCAAGCTAAGTTAATCTAATGAGATCTGGGGGTAAGAAAGGGCACATCTATAAAAGTGTATGGTATTTTAGTCCTTTTCATAAATTATCTGAGTAGGTTCTAAAGATGAAATTTCTTTGAGAGAGAAAAAAAGAGAGAGAGAGAGAGGTCAATTTCCCCTATCGTACTAAATCGATAAACGATAGGAACAAATGAGCAGAAAGTTCTTTATGGTGGACGGCTGATAAAATAAAAATAACAAAAGTGGCATTTGAACTGAATAAAATCAAACAGGGGGAAAATATAAAAGAAACTTGAACTTGAACTTGAGGATAAACAATTGGAGATGAACTTCTTTTTTATTATTATTGTTGTTGTTTTTTGTATTATATACTTTGATCGGGGGCAAAAGGAAAAAACCACCGAATGAATAACCAAGACATTTTCATTTCACTTAGGCACAGTAAGGTACCCCTCGTAATAACAATAAACAATAACGATAAACCTCAGTGTATACGTACGGTTGTGGTACAATCTTCATCATCATGGTCATGGTCATGGTCAAGGTCATGATCGTCATCATCTTTGCCATCGTCTTTGCCATCGTCTCTCTTTACTTCTATTGTAGCTAGATAGCCATACTAAGTCATTCTTTTAGTAATACGCAAAACTGCAGATACTCAAATGTCCCCTTTTACGGAAAAAAGCTCTGAATGAATTAGATAGATAAGACTAGCTAAGCTTTTTTTACTGGAACTACAAGCTTTTGCCAAATACACACAAAATCAATTATGAAGTTTTGCGAAATATATTTAGCTGCTGCTAACAAGTTAAGAACTTTTTATCTTTTGAAAGGGAATCATACGAAACTAAAGTTAAGAAATAAGAATAAGAATAAGAATAAAAACCTGGGGTAACGAGTTAATAATAACTTATCGTTATTGGGGTAAAAAACTTTTTTTTATTCAGTTCATTTTCATTTTCATTATTTTTTGTCTATTTATTTTAGTTTCAAGAAGAGGCAATGAACAATATGAAGAGGTTCTGGTGATATTGTTGCTACTAAGTAATTATCGATATACAAAGAAGATCTTACCTATCAAGTATCCAAATTTATCCCTTTTGACATGATTAACAACAGTAAACCACATTTAACCTTCCTTTTAACCAGATGATTTAAAGTATGGAAAAATAAAAAAAAAATAAAATTATGGAAGAATAACAATAAACTCACCCCCACTAAACATTTTGCGGGGAACATATAAAAAAACAGATTTTAGGGCCAAACTAGACATAGTCGAGAATAAATTTATTTATATTACGACATATTTATACACATAGGCTGGCTCATATTATATTGCTATAGTAGAATAGTCCCACGATAATTCAAAGGCTTTTCCAAGATTTTTGCAATACGTGCAACTTATACACAGAGGTATAAGCTACGTACAGTACGGTGATATTCATTATCATTCGTTATTCATACAACTACAACTACAACCACCGCCAGCACCACAACTAATTGCGAGCCTTTAAAAGTTTGTATATTACTGCTCTTTTGTTCTCGTTTTGAGGGGTGTATAAGAATCCGGCTTTTGAACGGAACAGAACCGATATCCAAGAGATAACACAGAACGAACTCAACGAAGCACCACAGAATATAGTAGTAGCCATGTCGTAACTTATTATACTACCATACACTACATAGACTCATTTCATCATGCTAATCAGCTATCTGAACAAAACAGTGAAGTAATCTAGTACCACGATAATGATCGTCTTCAGCCAGTCTTCCTGTGCAAGTTCTTTAAGAAGGCCAAAACCAAAACCAACGCCGAAGCCAAAGTCAAAATCAAAGTTTAAATCAAAGCTTAAAAATGCTAAAAAGCTAAAAACAGTAAGGTAAACTTTAATTTTCTGTTTTGTTCTGACCCAACAACCTTGATCCCATATTATATAGGAGAAAAGTAGGTTCAGCTTGTCAGTTCCAACAACAAAAAATATCTGCGCTTCTTCTTTTGTTAGTGAAATGCCCAGACTTCCACAAATATATTGGCTGTGTATATGTTTTTTTCAAATATTGTAGCTGGGTAAATCCAATGAGGAGGGGTGGTGGGGGGAACGGTACTTAAAAGGAGGAGGTGATTGTTCTTTTCGATGCCCATAAAAATATTTCTATATAAATATTGGCCTTAATCTTGAGATTGTTTCAGTTTAATCTTCTAAAATCAAACCAAGGCAAAAAAACCTATACCAACCAACTAAAGATCCAAAGAACAACCAACAAACCAGCTAACCAAATCACTATTCGTTCAGACTCAGGTCCACACATAACATCATCTTTTGGTAATACGATTAAAGTAGTTGGTACCAACACTTCACAGCACAAATGTCAACTGAGATTGAAGTAAAAAATGCAGCAACAGAATACATAGAGGACGTTGACTCTGAATCTGGAGGAAAACAAGGATTTTTCAGATCGGAAGAACAACGTAGGGTGATTGAAACTTTTGATTCTAAACGTGTCAGTCGTCTCAAATGGAAAATCGATCTTCATCTGATCCCTGCCTGTGGTGTTCTATATCTGCTATGTTTCTTGGATAGAGGTAACATTGGTAACGCCAAAATTGCCGGTATGAATGCTGAACTCGGTCTAACCTCTCATCAATACTCTGTTATCCTTACTGTTTTCTTTGCCACTTACTGCACCGTTGAAGGCCCTTGCAACATGATTTTGAAAAAGCTTTCCGCAAAAGTCTTCCTTCCTCTAATTGCTGTTCTTTGGGGTGTATGTGTTTTGGGCATGGGATTTGCTAAGAGCTATCACCATCTAATTGTTCTCCGTATTTTACTTGGTCTTTTTGAAGCAGGACTGATGCCGGGATGTGCCTACTATTTATCCAACTGGTACAGACCTACTGAAGTCTCTTACAGGATTGCTCTCTATTTCTCTGCAGCCACTATTGCCGGTGCATTCTCTGGTATTTTAGCGTGGGCAATCATGAAAATGGACGGTATTGGTGGCTTGTCTGGCTGGAACTGGATTTTCATTTTGGAAGGTCTTGTAACTATTGTCTGTGGCGCTCTTTGTTATTTCTTCATTTACAACAGCCCTAAATCCTGTGGGTTCCTCAAGCCTGACGAAGTCACTTATTGGGAGTGGCATTTGCAGCAGGATGCAGGAAAATCAAATGAAGAGCTTGATAACGAGCCTCTACAATGGAAACACATTAGAAAGGGTGCTTTCCACTGGAGAGTTTGGTACATGGTCGTTCTCTCTCTTGGATGCACTGTCCCTATCTACTCTTTCTCTTACTTTTTGCCTACCATTGTCAACACTTTGGGCTGGACTGCCTCTCAAGCTCAGTTGATGTCGGCTCCTCCTTATATTTGGGCTTGTATTTGTACTATTTTCGTTTCCTGGTTGTCTGATAGATACAAGAACAGAGTTTACTTTATTGTTGGTCCCATGCTTTTCTTTGGTGTCACTGGCTTTGCAATGGCCCTTGGTACCACAAAGACCCAGGTCACCTATGGAGGTGTATTTTTGGCATGTGCTGGTCAATATGCTCCCTGGCCTTCGATTGTGTCTTGGAATGCAAACAACTACCCCAACTCACATACCAGAGGTATTGCCATGGGTGTCCAGATTGGATTTGCTTCTACCGGAGGTATTATTGCATCCTTTATTTACAGGGCTGAAGACTCACCCCGATTCCACCTGGGCCACGGTGTTGTTCTTGGAATGACATTTGTTGGTGTCATTACCTCTGTTTGCCTTGCACTGTACTTGAAGTGGATCAACAAGAAGAAGGATGCTTACTGCCGTGAACACCCCGAAGTTTACAGTCAAGATCCTCATGAGTTGGCTAAGCTTGAAGAAGATAACCCGTTGTTTAGATATATCTATTAAACCTGTAATGTCGGGTTGATGTTTAATATTGTGACTAGTGTGTTTTTTAATTTTTATGATTTGAATTTTTATTATTATATTACTTGAAATATTAGTGCCATTTTAAATGAATGTGTTTTTATAGTCTTTTGAATATGGTATATGAGCGTTGAATATGTAGGTTCATTCAAGTAAGCATTTTATTTTGATTGGTTGAAACTAATTTAATAGCTGGAAACTCTTAGATTAAGCACTTTTATTTGTATGCAGGATTTCAATTAGATAATTAGAGCTGCTAATATAACTGGTGCAATGAGATTTCTTTGATATAATCAATATGGTAAAATAGCTCGGAATACACTAAAAGAGAATTCTGGAAAAATATATCTACTAATGTTGACAGTTAATATATATCATCCGACCATTCAATCAAACACAGAAACTCGAGATTCAAACCACTTTATGATATAAAAGTTTTCAGATCTTGAAGAGCAGCCTGCCAGAAAGTACAGATGCACGTCTCTATAATTTTTATCGATTTTGGTTAGTTCATTATCATAGAAGCTCATGCCATCTTACTTTTCTTTACAGTACGTAGGTAGGTTAGTCCATCTTTCATATCACCAACAGAAGTATTCAGATAACTGAATATCTTGAACCTGCTGGCATACTTTGTCGCAAAAGGTCAACACCAAAATCCTGTTCTTTTGGCCGTACTGTATTTACTTCCAACTTCCAACTGATAAAAATTTTAATAGTAAGTTATCAAAATCAGAATTGATACTGGAGTTTACTGTAGATAAAGGGTATTATAATACTATTATTGTAAAGATAAAAAAAATGAAAATTTATCAACCGTTTCGGTTTCACTTGGCTTTTGACATTTTCCTTTTTCCTTTCTTGGATTGTGGTGGAATGCGGGGTAAAAGCCAAGTGGGCTTGAAATGAGAGATAGGAAATGAGGATTAAAAAGTGAGAGAAACAAAAGTAAAAAGGTTTAAGACTTACTTACTAGTACACAAAGTTGAAATCTCGAAAAAACATTTTCAACCTCGATCAGGGCAGCTATTTATTGAACAATATAATTACTGTCAAACTCACTCAAAAAAGTGAAGAATAGATTTGCATAACGATTTTCTGACCAGGATGTCTGTTATTATTTTTTAGTTTATTTGAGTCAATCGAGCAACTGATGCATTGGCTGTTACACTAAAGAAGAAAATCTAGTGTGGTAGAGGGATATTTTCTACTTCAAACCATAGTAGAACATAGCGTATTTCTAAAGGCAATGGCCGAGTAAGTCCAAATTGGAGGTGCTGTAATTTAGAGTAAAGATATGGATATGCAATACCGTGATGACAAAAAGTTATTTGGTGATGGTATTAGTGTGACACCATATCAGGCCGTAGCATGTGTTAAGAAGTTGTGCTTTTAGATGTCAAAATAAGGCAGCGGTGGTGGTGAAGCACTTTTTTGGTACTATAAAAAGGTGTTCTATATTATGGAATTTGCTGTAAGTTGGAGATATATTATAGTATGCTGGATTTTAAGAATGGTGATTTGAAACTTTTGATTAAATTTTGCGATATAGATTTAGGTGGAAAAAAATCTGGTCAACATTGCTCTGAATATTTATATAAAGTATACCGGTTTTTATAACTTATAAGGTAAGTCTTCTGGCGCCAAAATTGGTACTTGTGAATTTATAGAGTCATGTCAATTTTAGTTAGAAGTAATAGAGCTAAAAGCTGATGAATCTGAAAAGATTTAAATACTTCACAATCATATCTATATGAAAAAGGCAAAGTGTGACTTGTGTATCAGTTTTTAGAGCTATGCCGTCAATAAAGAACTAAACAACGGGTAAGATTGATCTTATTGTTAAACATCTGGTAATAAAAAAGGACACAAAAAACACCTCAGTTTCAAGGGTTAAAATCATTTATATATTACCATAATATTATCTAGAAAGAAGTCAAGAAAACCTTTTCAAGACTCCCCAGACTCGCCACATCCAGTGCCCACTTCATAATCCAAAAAGAGCTATTCAACATTTATTCGCAAGTTTATACCAATCCAAGCAAATAGATGTTTGCGGCACATATTAAATATCACCGAAAGCTGTAGACTTTGGGTATTGAAAACTTGATAAATAACCAGAAGTGAATGCTGCTCCGAGACATTAATTTTCCAATTATTATACGTGTCGTCGCAAATTTTGGATCCGCCGGTTTTCATGATGCTACGATACTTTTTCAACAATGGAAGTCTGGCTAAAGTCATTATTTAGATAGTTTCATGGAACTGCTGTATCGTAATGCTTGAAAAAGAGAAACATAAATTTGCCAGTACACTTAATCGTGGAAAAAGTACGTTCATCGCTCCAGAAAGAACACTGGTTTTCCCATCCACTTCTTCGCAATTCTTTTGGCCCCGAAAGTATACAAGAAGAAAACTACACTGACATACGGTACAACTGTTAACTGTTGGAGTTGACTGTTCAATTATTTTCTGCATTTCCAAAACATACAGTAAATTTACGTCAAATATTGAATTTAGCTCTCATAAAATACGGGTACCTTACCTGGAGTCACATCCAGGCACGAAATTTTATACTTAGCAGACTCGCTTTTAGAAGTCGGTTGTTTACGTCTCTTTCAAATTGGAGGCTGCTGTGTTCAGTCAGTTCAAATATTTCATGAGTTAATAACTGTATGATACGTACAGTATATACTCTAACTTCTTTTGCCTTCTGATAATTGGTCTTGCCGACGTTATCGAGTTTATCTCCTTTATCGGTGAAGACTTACAATGTAAAGAGCTGTATGCCGGTTTTCATAGAATCTGAATTCATTCAATGCAAGATCAAAACTGTTCACAACGCTTAAAAAAAACCAAGCTTGCTGCGCATCGCCGAATACCGCCAAATAATAAGCATAAACCTAGATGAAAACATATTTTTACGGTGCATGTATGCTACGTTACGGGACGGTCTTGAAAGCACGTTCAAAGGCTATACTGAAGATGTAGTCATTCCTGTAAACACTGCGAGTTGATTTGTATTGCTGTAATGTAAGACCTACATGTAAATAAATGTTACGCGTTTGTAAACTGATAGTCTGTTGGTGATCGTAAAGGTTCATCAATATAGCATATTTATTTCCACACCTAGGCACTGAATGGAAAATAATCAAACAATAACAAGTTTGTTAATTCTCTGCTTAACTATTGTCTGTTTCCACGGTTCTCCAAGACTAACACAACCGGTGCTGATGGTTTCATAAATGAACAGTACACAATGAACGTTTGATATTCCATCCACAGTTAAGAGTCTTCTCTTGTGAACCGAAGAGTAAGAGTTGTTTACGCTTCACTACGCGAATTCTCCATATTACACTATAATTTCCATTTTGAGAGACTTTTGTGACTGTTTTTTCAGAGTAGCCATGTGTAAGTTTGAGAACGGCTACGTCTCTGCAGCTCAGATCCAATTTGATCAATTCATGGGAAAGGGTTAAGATTTTTTGACCTTAGTACATTCTGTGTGTGCTTACGTGAGCCTAACAAAATTTTCTCCCACGCCAACCTTGATGAAAATTTCAAGTTTTTTTCCTACCCTTTTCACCCTTCGACTCAGTACTCCCGTGGTAAGATACGCATATTATAAAAATGGTAAGTGGGATCAGTTGAATTTAATGGAAATGTGACGGACAGTGTTGAGGATTGAACATATTCGCTTTTTTGAAATGATTTGAAGGATTGGATGAAGGAGTTAGGATTGCAGTTGAAGTAGAAGTTGGAGTTTGGGTGGATGGATGGATGGGTGGATGATGAATATAGATGTGGATTGCTGTTACATGTCGGAAGCGAATATGTGAAATCTGAGATAACCTCTGCTAGATTGAATGCTGAAGGATTGATGTTAACATTATTATAGGCTGGTGTTAAGACTTCTGAATTACGCAACAAGACCAAGGCTCAACTTGAAACTGAGCTCGTCTCTCTCAAGGAAGAACTCTCCAAGCTTGCTGTCTTGAAGAACACTTCTAACGGAGTTAAGTCCACTAAGATTTCTGAGGTTAAGAAGTCCATTGCCAGAATTCTTACTGTCATCAACCTTACTCAAAGAGAACAACTCCGTGAATTCTACAAGACCAAGAAGTACATCCCCAAGGACTTGCGTGCTAAGAAGACCAGAGCTATCAGAAGAAAACTCACTCCTGCTCAAGCTCAAGCCAAGACCCTCAAGCAACAAAAGGCTGAAAAGGCTTTCCCTCAAAGAAAGTACGCTATCAAGGCTTAAACCTGTTTTTTGTTTGTTGGAAATATAATGATGTATGGGCAGGTTTTTTTTTCATGATGCCTATTGTATTTAAATTAATTTATAACAAATCGAAAGTTGGAACAACGCAATGATTACGATCCTGGAATAGAGAATAGAGTGTGGCAGTGATTTTTATTTCAAATGCTATATTGTTGACAACGTATTGGGATTCCTACGTTACCAACTCGAGTAAAGTTTCTAGTTGGTTCAAAAACATGTTTACCTTTGAAGTTGGAGGAAGTTGTAATAGTATCAACTGGTGTTGTAGCACTGCAGCAAGAGAAACGTAATCCGACAAATGTCGACTGTAAGGTGCCTTTTCAAGTGCATCTATGATATTGTCCAAAGGTTTACTATCTCCATGCCGTAATTGTATATCATAAGCCAACCTTTTCACATTTTTCAGTTGTTGGTAGATTTTCTCGCTGTCTACAGAATTCAGTTCTTCCTGGTAGTCCAAAACACCCCCACTCTTAAAAGTCTGAATTTTGTATCGATCTCTGGTATTGTAGTTCGGATGATGCATCACGTCTTTTGGTTTGGCTTGGTAGCCATTTTGTTTGTAGGTGTCGGCGGTCACTGTTGACGAACTGGATGGTCGAGACTCAGCCGCGTCCAAATAATTTTGGTTCCCAGGCGATTGTGATTTCAGTAAAACGTTCATGAGTTTTATATTTTTCCGTCGTTCTTCTGAGAGTTGTGCTTTCAAGTCGTCGCACTCTTGATCTTTCATATACGCATACTCTAAAGCCTCCCGTCTCTCTTCCAGCGCCGTTGACAGAAGTTTGGCACATTGTAAAAGCTGCTCTTTTAGTTCTTTATTTCTTGCACTGTCTTTTATCGTACTGGCTCGTAGATTGTCAAGTTGTTGATTGTTTTCTACAAGTTGATCCGCTATGCTTTTAATTAGTTGCCTTGCATTTTCCTCCTCTTCACGCTTTTTCTTGAACCGTGCTGGTTGCCTTTTTTGTTTCGGTGGATCTTTGAAGAGATCATCATCTAGTATTTTTGAAGGTATTTCGTACTCTGTCACAGACGCGTCTTTGACAGTAGTGTTCCAGACGCCTTTAGGAAGCCGTCCAGGAACTCCTCTAAATGTGCTTTCATTGGGTTTCAGTGGTGTCAAAGCGTTCTGCCTTTGGTTGTATTTACTGGATTGACGCGACGGGCTCGTGTTAAGTTGGGACAAGATCTCGTCTTCGATATCGTAGGATCGGCCCGGGTAAGTTGGTGCATTTTTGGGTCTGAATGATGCGGTTGGCGTCCTTTTGAATCCAGCATCTTCGTACAGGTTCTCGTTATTGTAATGGTTTGGCCGCTTATCGGGAGTTTGAAATTGTCGATAATCAATATCGAATTTTTGGTTGTTCAGTTTGTCTATGAAGGCTTTGCTCTCTGCATCATCGTTCATAGAAACGTTCTTCAGTAGGTCCGTTATGCGACTGAAATCTTCATCTTTTACTGTTGTTATGATATGATAAGGTTAGAGCATTGCAAAGAACTAAGAGTATCAAAAGCCTACCTGATGTATTATTCGCAACAGTGAAATCAAATGGCCATACCATTCTTATTATACCATCATCAACTAGCTGCCGCCGTCTTCTCTAATGTATATATCCTCAAGATCGATTAAAATATGAGCGTGGATCAAGATTGAGCTTTCTCTGGCATGAACATCAACACTTGTTTGTAAACAAACCTTTGTGCTCTTTACGGTGATATAAAATTGTTTAGCCGTTGTTTTTTTGGGGTACATATTAGTCAGAATTGTTGTAATGCTTATTAGCGTTATTACATAACTTTCTCAGCCAATCACCTTAGTTCGAATAATGCTTTTGGGTTTAATTTTTTCGGCTTGTAGGGAAGGCCTTCTTTTCATCTTCTTCCTCTCAGCAATATTTTGTTATCTATTCGCAATCACTCCTCTTCGACAGATCAACACCACAATGAGTTCTGTAGTCGCTCGCACGTCATTAAAAAGAGCCTTGCAAAGCTCGATCCGGGTCTCTACTCGCTCTTTCACATCCAATCGCGCTATCTTCAAACCCGCTCAAGTGACACCCGAAGGTTTAGTCGATCTTAGAACTCTTCCAAGAGCCGACCCAGGTGTTTTGAGGGCTGATATCGTTAACCCTGCCGACGGTTACAAGGAACATGTCGAAGATTTGCATAAATACGGAAAATACCTTATGTCCGTTCTGCCAAAGTTCATTCAAAAGTTTTCAGTATGGAAGGACGAACTTACTCTATTTATTCCACCTACCGCCGTTGTTCCTGTGATGACATTTTTGAAAGATCACAGCTCGGCTCAATTCAAAACAGTTATGGATATCACCGCTGTCGATTTCCCATCAAGAACCAACAGATTTGAAGTTGTTTACAATCTTTTGTCAGTCCGTTTCAATTCACGTATCAGAGTAAAGACCTACGCTTCAGAAACCTCCGCTGTTCCCAGTATTGCACGAATTTTCGAAGGTGCCAACTGGTATGAGAGAGAAACCTACGATATGTTTGGTGTGTTTTTCGAAAACCATCCCGATTTACGTCGTATTTTGACAGATTACGGTTTCGAGGGTCACCCCTTGAGAAAGGATTTCCCTGTTACTGGTTACACTGAAGTGAGATATGACGAACAAAAGAGAAGAGTTGTTTACGAACCTCTTGAGTTGACTCAAGCTATGAGAAACTTCTCTGCGGGATCTACTGCTTGGGAACCCGTTGGACCTGGTAGAGATGACCGACCTGAATCTTTCAAATTACCCACACCAAAGCCTGAGGAAACTGAGGAGCCCAAGAAGAAATAATGACAAAATGTATCAATTGATTTAATATAAACTCTCATCATATATTATCATTGCTTAGAAAAATTAATTGGTTTGAATTAACTTATTGGAAGGGGTTTGTTTCCCCATAGTTATCAGTCTGTATATAAAAATGCTCATATTACTTAAAAGGCGTTAACCTGTTGTTTTAGCTGTTCAAGCTCCTTGAGTTTTCTCTGATGATGTTGATGGAGAGATTCAACCTGCTGAGCTAACAATTCGATAGTCTCTGAAATTGAAGAGAAATCAGAAGATTCTCCGCTAGAGCCACTTCGTAAAGCCTTCAACTGCTTTTCTTTATATGCAAGTAATTGCTCCAACTCACGCTTTACCAGCGCTGACTTTGATGAGCCATAATCTTCTATTCCCTGCTTTCTTCTATTTGATGACTTTTCAGCTTTAGCAATTAATTCGTCCAAATCTGCTAATTGACGTTTCAATCTAACTTCTTCCCAGTCGGTATCTTTAGTAGCTGTAAAGTCAGTACCAGAAGAATTGTAACCGGAAGATCTTCCACTGAGCCCCAAGCGAGTTAAATAACTCTCACCAAAAGCATCTTTCTTGGAACTAGAAGTGTTATCGCGCACTATTTCTGATTGTTTTGATGAAAGCGAGTACTCAGGTTGTGATTTTTCAAAAGTTGCTCGAAGTGAAGCTGGAACGGACCTGGGGACCCTGAAACCTTTAGAGCGCGAATTGAGGATATGGAGGAAAACTATGCATTGGTCTTTATCAATCTTTGCTGAGGATCTGGGATTAACAAGGTTCCAAGATGAACTGATGTCGGTTTTGGGAATGTTGGGTAAGCTTTGATAGAGTTCGGTTAGGGAGTCAAATGAAATAAGTCCGTGAGGGTCAGCATTTGCTGTGTAGATGGAAACGTATCGTTCTCTGTCTGTTGGTGATATGTACCAATCAAAGTCAGCAGACAGGTTCATTTCTTCGTCAACATTTCTGGAGTCTTGAGAGTTGACTTGGGCTTCCAAGCCGCTATTGTATGAGTTGCTAGCAATTGCATTCCTAGCTTCTACCAAATGGGCTTTAGAGCTGGGAACCAACCAGTCTGGTAGCGTAGAAGGAGGGTCATGATAAACACCGTTCACAATGTCATAAATGAGCTTTAAAGCAACACAAAACTCCTCAAAATCCAAGCTACCGTCCATGTCAACATCAGCCAAATCCCAAATCTTTTCTAATTGAGAGTCTTGCAATTTGGAGTTCTTGAATACTGGAGCCACCTGTTCTCCAGAAAGCAGACCAGACACAGGATGTAGACCAGAAAAGATTTCCCAGAATTTTGTTATTTCCCATTCTTCTAACTTAGGTGCCATTTTTGAGTGAGTTTTCCAGGTGTAGCGTACGGTTTTATGACTTGAGGGAGGTATTTGGTTTGGTGTTCAAAGTTGACGGCTAATCAACACAGGAGCTTGGTCTTTCGCGGAGTTGAATAAGGTTAGGGCAATTGCTGTCAATCAAGAAATGTAACTCAAAAAACATTGGTGACTGTATATACTTAATACTGACATTTACTGTATTTGACATGCAAGCTTGGTTAGTAGGCTAAGATATGACTATCCCCTATTAGATGAATCACTGTGAACAGGATGGCTAATACCAACTGCAATAACTTCGAGCTGTTGGAAAAAAGAACATCATCTTACGAGATCTGCAAGTTGCGTATATTTCCATCAACACCATAGCTTAATCGTCAGAAATGTTCAGCATTATGTTACAAATGCGCTTGTAAGTTGTAAGAACGACCATCATAACTTCTTTGTGTAAGTCTCAAATGCGGGAGCCAAAACGTTCAAGCATACGGTATGTTGTTTATCAGTACTAAATACATTTAGAAGACGATCCCATTGAAGGTAGTTGTTACTCCTCAGTGGCTACTGGCTAGTGGAGACCAAAGCTCAGTCATCTAGAAGATGTTCACTGTACTCAGAGCTATGACATTGCTTAAATCAATAGAAACTAAATATAGCTAAACAAACACAAGATATAAACCCCTAAATTGGTACATACAGTTAAGGATGTAAACAAGGGAATTCCGTGTGATTGAACCTGACTAAAATCAACCCAGAAGACCTATGGGTCGGAGGATATATCTGCACAACTATACCTTAAGTTTAGTGGGTTCTGTACGAATCTGGTATGCTTTTTAACTTGATTAGCAAAAACATGTATATAAGGAAATGTCCACAATTTCCATACCATACTAAATCAAGCTTGGGTAGTGAAGCTTTGCAGTTTGAACTGACAGTTCAGTTGACCAACTCGTAAAAAGTCAACCAGCTAGACGGCCAAAATAGGAAAACTATGTAAATTAAGTAGAACAAAAATGCACGAATAAGACCCATTTTTGGTCACTGATTTCCAATATATTGCACATTCATATTTTGGTCCAACTGACGAACTTCTTATTTTACGGATCTTGTGTTTGCAAATATTGAATATGCTATTTGCTAAGTGGAATAACTTGTACTAATAGTCATATATCACTGTGTAAAACCGGTAAATCTAGTAAAACGCGTATGGTCTTCAACAAAAAAGGATCTGTGGTTGTTCAAAGTCAACAGTTACGATAAAGGGTTCGTTCCCAATCAAGCTGTTTAGTGGCTCCAATAACATCATTTCTTGCATGGAGATATTTCGAGCTTACAAATAGCTGAACATATGTGGTACGTTGCAGATTTGTAGACCGCTTTTGGTAGGTAGATACAGGATCGCTATTGATTTACCATATTCTGACACAATGACATTCTTGATCTGAATTATAACATTGGGCGAAAGAAACAAAAACAATACTTTTTTCAAAGCTTTTTTCTAAGTTTTCTTCGAGTCTTTCCGAACCTATTAAAGTCTATAACAAACAAGTATTATTTTTAACATGAAACAAACACACAAAGATGCCAAAAAACCAACTTTCGGCTCTCGCGTATCGTACGTATTTTCTTTTGGTGGAGGTGGTTGACCTAAGTTTTGTACGGTGCCTAAGACTTGAACAAATTACAAGAAAAAACCAAAAATCAACCATTAGACAAACCTAAAAAATATTTCGGGACGCTGCATACTATTTTCCCTTTATTTTTCTCCTTTTTCAATTTTTTTATTTTTTTTTATTATTATTTTTTTTTCTAAATCTTCTTTCTTTTCTTTTATACTCCATCATCTGAACAACTTTGAAGGGACTACCTCCAATATAAATTGGGCATAACGCTTCAAGTTTTCATTTTTTAGCATCGCCATTCATTCTCTGTTACATTACATTCCTGTTTTACTAAATCTTAGGGGCCTAGATTTTCGATTTTCTCAATACTGCTCCTTCCCCTAAACTTTTCTGGTTCTTAACTTGTATTTCTTATAAATCATGTCGAACAACAACTCGAGCATACAAAACTATCAGAATCTCAAAAACACATCAACTCTTATAAATGACCAAAGGGTTTCTAATTCTTATCAACATCAGCAGCAGCAGCAATCACAACATCAACAGCGCCAACAATCAGTGTCAACGCCATCAAACAATATCATGAACTTTCCACACCAACACCATCAAGCTCATTCGTCGAATGGAAATTCATCAAAACCAGTGTCCTTCACTCCAGAACAAGACCAGAGAATTATACAGAGTAAAAAGTTAGGGAAATCATGGAACGACATTGCCATGGAGTTGAATTTTGACAATCCTGCTTTAATCATGGATCGCTACAACTATCTGACATCAATCGATCCAGAAAATACACACCATCCCCATCATTCGCAACATCACCATCCTCCCCCACCTCATTCACAATCTCATTCATACTCGGAACCATCGTCCGCCGTACCTGACATAACCTACTGGGATAGCGACGACATTGATACACTACGTGATCTACTAGACGCCGGAGAACGCGCAAAATGGAAATACATTTCAACTGAATTGACACGCGATCGTAATAAAAGAATTCCCCCGAACGCGTGCCAGAAAAAGTTTAAAGACATGTTTGGAGTTGCTGAAGCAAGCTCTGCTCTTGGTTCGAGCTTGTGCTACGTTGTCTCACCAAGTGGTTGGTCGTGTCTGGGTGATAACAATGTCATGCCTCGAACAGCACCTCCAAGTAGCAGCTCTGGAGCTATGCCAATGTATGACTATCCTGGAGCTCTCCCCCCTGTTCCTGTCCCAACCCTCCCTGTGATTCATTCACAATATCAAACCGACAGTACAAATACGGGTGGATATGGTGGTGGGTCATCAGCAGGGTATATGGTCAACACCAGTCAAAAAAAGATGCCAATTACATCGCCACCTGGAGTAGGGAGCAGTGGAAATAGATCAATGGATGGGACAAAATTACAATGAAATATTTCTGTTTAATAGCATTTTTGTTTGAATAAACAATCGCCATCATCATGAATATATAAGTTTCCCCAAACTACAAAAATATAATAACGAGATTTCATTTGTATATATATAGTTGAATTAGTGTTGCTCGCCACTTGAAGATGTGGCAGTCTCGTCTCATATTTAGTGCCAGCCATCTTTTTTATTCTTTTTTTCCCTTCTGGCCTCCCTTATTTTCTATGTGCATTTGTAATCGCACCCTTTTTCCCATGAATAGTTTAGAGTGTTTCCCACGGTTAGACATATTTCATGGGTATTACTATTTTGTTTTCCTGATTTGTTTTTCGTATATCACTGAAGTGTAGAATCAGGAGCTTGCTTGCTAAGGAGAAAATAATCGAAAAATAAAGACGTTTTGGTTTATGGTCGTCGCAGTTCATACATTGGAAATATTAGTGGCCCTTACCATTTAGACTGTATTTGAAGTAGTACACTAGGATTTATGCGCTATTTCTGTACATGGTAGTTCATCGTTACCGCTTAAGCGAGCAGATGCGTATGCAACGGACCTCAACTTCCTCTTTAAAAAAAAAAAAAAAAAAAAAAAAAAAAAAAATACTTGAATAAAATACTCAACTTTTCAAGTCTGAACAAACTTGACAATACTGTATTTATTAGGAACATTGTTGACATTGTCATGTTTCTGTTTAGAATCATTATTAGGCAGCGCTACCGTACAGTACTTGAAGTATACCAGAAAACGGACAGCACAGACCTCACTAATTTATGTGAATCAATATCTGGATCAGTATTAGAGATCTTTGCCAGCCACTGGAACTCAAAGTTATGAAAATTCTTCATGGAAGCTTTGAATGTCTCAGGGCTTGAAACATTTATTGTCTTTGTAGCTAAATAATCCGTGAACAGTTCATTTCTGTATGGATACATAGTTCCTGGTCCCTATCGTAAGCTTTTTTGTCAAAGAATCCCTACGGAGAATTTTTCGAATCTCAAATGTCTGGAGGCAAAAGATCCCAGTAGAGCATCATTCTTTTACAAATAAGTCGATTGTTCTTGTTCATTTCTCGATGGATCTTTCTCAGTGGACTTCATAATCATCACAAAGATTTCCGTAGAAATTGACTCAAAAGAGTGCTATAAAAATGTTTCATAAAAAATTTTTTTCATCGTCCAGCCTACTCCGGTCTTGAAAAAATTCATGCAACGGCTCAACGACAACAGCATTACTTCAAAAGCTTTGAACAGAAAAAAGTTCATGTCTCGTCTAGAAAACTAGACTGAATATCAGCCTTTTTTTAAAACCTTTTGATATTTTGATCCTTCAAAAAAGTTTAATAATAGGTAATTATATACTATATTATAGACAAGATCATCAAACCAGTTAAAAGTCCAAATTGACAACCACAACAGCGACAGTGTAGACATTAGTTCAGTTTATTGCCTAAAATGCCATTTGTTCGGTGATGTCACATAAATCAGACTGTCGCAAAAATCCGATAGACATCCGTCCGGCAGTATGTGAATAATTTACCAGAGAGGGAAATTTCCTATTCAGGCCAAAACTTCAGTTTGCCTTGGGCAACATTTTTCTACCACACGTCAAATTTTCTCAAGTTACATGTTTGTTGTAGTAAGTACAAACCCTTCTCTTCTCTCCTTACCCCAAAGTCACTATCCTGGTGTTCCTTGGTCACTTCTAGGCGATGCTAAAAGTATGCTTGTAAATGCAAAAATCGTCTTATAATAGGATTTACGTTTACGAAAGAGGAGGGAATATACGCTATAGCTCTGAAGCTAATAGAATGCATTAGTCAAGAATGTGGACGGCATCAACGAATGCCGACACCTGACTATCATACGTTCAAGGATCATAAGTAGCACGGGATGATGTCAGCACCTGGTATGGACAAAGCGTTTTAGACACTAAGGTATCTTCAAGTCGTTATCATGAAATGGTGATCTATTTGATTGCTTGTTCTTTGAAACAAAAATGAGGATGCTCTAAAGGTATTCAACTGGGACTGCATTTATATATATCATACAGTTACCTGTCATAGCAGGAATAGATGAGGTGTGCGTATTCTAAACTGAACCAGCCACGAAGCAATCTTGAAATAAAAAACTCGAGATCTTCCTCTTTTTCACGGTTAGAGTATGGCAAAAGAGCAAATCACTTCAACAGCTCCAGCTCTCAATATCAAACCCATGTAAAGTTGCTTGAACATCAGCAAATGAAAAGTTCCAAAATACCTTTTAAGCCAGGATACGAGGATACGCCATTCGAACCCCCAGAATGAATTATTAATCATCTTTGCGTGGATTAAGAGTCGAGAACACTCGTCTCAATAAAAGCCCAAAAGTATGCGACCGTTGAGTGTTACAGTTGCTAATTTTACTCTTTTGTACTAGTGACTTTTCGTTGTTGTTTATGAGTTTCATCAGATATCTAAACGTTTTGCTGTTACGACTGACGTTTTAGAGAACTAGACAAAGCTCGGATTTGCACCTAGGTCTGTAATTGCTTGTATATAGATCTGACGTTCAAGAAAATTCATCTAACTGTAGCCATGAGATTGATGCTCAGTAACATCTGCAAAACTAGAAGGAAATACAAAAATAGCAATAGTACGATAACTATGTTCACAAGCAGATCTGGAGTTTGAGAACTGCATTTCCAGGTTTCAGACGATATTGATGAATATTCCAAAGCGTGCAAGTATATCATAGACATTTTATGAAGCTACAACAAAGAGCTTCGTACATTAAAGATCTCAATCTGCAACCGTTGTGGATCCGAACAACAGTATATTGTTTGAAGAACTCATTTTGTTGCATGCAAAATCTACACCATCATGAAACGATCCTCAATCTACCAGAATGACATCTTTTCCATAGCCAATCACTGGTTTTTATAAATAGATTGAAATGACAAGATTTTGCATGTAGCTCCACAAGAACATAATGCCAGAGTCCAGGGACCCAGGGTCCAGAAAAACACTTGGGTTGGGTAAAAAGTAGATCTTTTTGCCGATCCTGACTTAAAGACTTGCTTTATACTACAGATTAATAAAACTGGTTGTCTTGTTTTATGAATTCTGGACCCTTTTACTTGTGAAACTTGAGAAAACTCTTGAAGCAGACGCTGATTGGAGTATTTCAATATACTACAGTACATACAGTATTATTATGGCAGTGTGCACCCAACCTCCGCTTACCAACGTCACAAATAGTGACATCCCAAAGTATTCACATCTGTCTACTATCGACATAGTCTTGCTAAACTTCGTGTAATACTTTAGATACAGAAGACTGATTGGAATCGTGAGCAATCCTTGCTGTCATAGTAAACAAATCAGCTCCCAAAAAGAGTTTCAATATTAGTACTGCTTTTTTGTGAATATCTATCAATAAGAATATCCAGATTTAAGAAACATCAAGCATTCTCGTCTACAAACATGACCATGCTTCCATCTCATCGGTATGGTACGTGATAGGAACCTAAAGACTAAAATCGATAACTGAATATTGTGTAAATTACGCAGCCTACTATTCCCTGATATAGTGCCAACACGTTCGATCAAATATTCTTGTTACTTTATTACTTGAAATATGGCACCTATGTACTCTTTTATTACTTGATAACTCTCCGTCAAACTCCGTTTATAGCTTCGACGCACCCTCGTTCAGTTTCTTTACGGTATTGGGATAGTATTCAGTAGGTACCGAGGCTGTTCTCCAATGTCCACCATCAACAACCACTGTAGTGCCCGAAACATATTTAGCTGCATCAGAAAACAAGTAGACAGTGGCATCCGCAATGTCCTGAGTAGCACCGTATCTGCCCAAAGGTACAGCCTTAATTGACATTTCAGCAAATTCAGCCACAGTCAAACGATCCATACCCTCGGTACCCCCTATAGGACCTGGACAAACAACATTGGATCGAATTCCAAGAGGTCCTAGCTCGATTGCCAGATTGTTTGACAATGCATCGACACCGGCCTTAGCTGCTGCAACGTGTGTTTGGAAAGGAGTTCCTGTGTAGTGGAGGTTCGCAGAGACAAATATGTATTGCCCTTTTGTCTTTTTTATTTCATCCAATGTAGCTTTAACAGTGTTGTACGAGCCAATAAGATCGATATCGATCACGGTCTTGAATGCGTTACTTGACAATTGACTGACAGAGGCCAAAAAGTTTCCAGCTGCTCCTGCAACCACATAGTCAATACGTCCAAGCTCCTTTACAGTTCTAGCAACGGCTTCCTGGATAGATTTCACTTGTCTGACATCAACATTTCCGATACCAATCACTTTAGCACCTGATCGTAGAGAGGCAATCTCTTCAGCTGCTTTCACAGTCTTTTCAGCATTGCGGCCAATAATTGCGACATTGGCACCTAAAAGAACCATAGCTTCGGCCTGAACACGACAGATTGTACCCTACAAAGTTTTTGTTAGAAATACACAGAGTTGAATGAGAACTTAAGCACGTATACTTACAGCACCACCAGTGATGAACGCTACTTTGCCTTTGAAGATGTCAGGTTTCCAGACAGAGTTTTTAAGGTAGTCGTCCCCGAGAGTATTTGGCATTTTTGGTTATTGTATACTTAGTAAGGCTATTGATGGAAAAATGATTGTTGAATCTCGAGAAGATGAAAATAGAAATTGGCTAGTTTCTTATATGAATTTTTTAGAATAGCATTTGTGGGGAAGTTTGCGCTAAGTTAAATCAGTGGTTTAAATTAAGCCATCAAAAATTCAGTGACATACCTCGGTAATTTTTTGCATAATAAAATCAAAGTTTTAAGCTCTATGTGTGTTCACCGGTTTGATCATGCTCGGTTTGCGATTGGAAAAAAAAAAAAAAAAAAAAAAAAAAAAAACTCGAATCGTTTTTAATCCCTTGGTTAGAATCTAGTGTATGAAAAGATCCTGTTGTGGTTTGTTATGAACTACAATAAGTCCTAAATGTGATCCGCTATGAAATCACGGCCAACCACCAAGAACTACCGGTAACGAACAATTAGCTCTACGGCCATCAGTAATTGCCGAATCAACTAGGTTTAATTTTCTTGATCGGTAGATAAAAATCACCGATTTGAGAGTATCAATCGTACTCTTTGAACCTATCAACGGTCACAGCTTGATTAAAACAGGGTACGGTAAGTTAATTTATAACTCGAGAACAAAACGAGAACGTGAACCTCCATAAAGGAATATTGAAAACGAGGTTCAAACCTTGTTCATACCCAAAGATCGATTTGACGTAATGAAGTAAGCACAAGACGTAGGGAATTGTCAATTCACAAAATATGGGGTAGCAACTACAATCAATCACTTTGGAATTCTGTTCGGCATCAACTCTGCTATCATCTTGAAAGCGTGAAACCTCCGGAGGTAACTATTAACCGCTACTTTATGTATTGATCGGGGAAATGTTTACCGGTAATTTGTTAGTTCATAGTCTATTCACTGTCTTGTTATAACAGATCTGATAAATAAGAATCGATTCCAACAATTATGAAATAAAACGAAATTTACAGTACTTTCAGGTACATTATAAGTTATTTGACATAGGATAATAAACTGATTATGAATGAAAGGTACAACCTGCAACAACTCAAACTAAATGGACTTCCATAAAATATTATGGTATTTTAATTCTTTGGATTATCCTCAAAATCTCGAGAGTCCCAAGCATAACTATATAGCTAAATATAATTGCTTCATTTTGTGTTGCAGGCTGCAGGCATGAATATGAGTGTATGCTAAAAAGTTGAAAACGATACAGCCTGGATAGTTCACGAAGTTATCAGGTTCAAAATAAATCAGATGCATATAAATTTACAGTGTATGCTGAAGGAAACGGGTTCATAGAGAACTCAAATTTATCTTGAATTCCGTTTTAGAGGTCTTACAGAATTGCCTTTGCATTTCTGTTTCTTTTGGTAAATTTACAGCAAAGTAGTCAGTCAATTTGTGCAAATTTTTGACAGGTTCGTAAACAATTTTACAACCCGGTATCTAATAGTATACGATATTTGTAGCTAACAGCTAACATTATTCGAGTTCTACAATGCTATGGAAAATTAGTTATTCAATACTCAAACAGTAGAACATAGCTGTACCGGAATATTCATCATTGGATAGCAAACAGATATTAAATGAGCTGGTAATAAGTTACTATAAAGTGTGTAATGAATCAATTCTTTGGATAACAAAAAAAGTTTACAATGAAATAAATTTCAATTTGTATAGCAGTATCTTGTCTTATACCAAATGTTTATACTATATGATAAAGGTAGAGATCCGATGAGTAAAATGGGGGTATTAAAATCATTTCAAACTTTTATTCCAATGTTACGTATCAGTAATATCGTCACCAAAAACAAGTTCGTTCTCTTGCGATTCAGCTACTCTTCGTCGCTTGGAAGACTGAGTTCTAACGTAAAGATCAAGAAATCGTTTAGCATGGTATCCCTCAAGAATTTTGCCGGACCCCTCCGCCAAATCTTTATTGATTTGCCTTTGAATAGTCCTGAATTGGCGCTTCATACTTGGGGGCACATTGCAACCAGTTCCGCAACATTAGCAGACACGCGTGCGAAGGGCTGGGGAATACCATTTGCTTGGCAACGACGTTTACCAGACAGATTAGACGTATTGTTTTCTTCTCTGGGTTGCATCTCAATGTCTAAGGCCTCATCATCTTCAGTATCAGCAACATGTTTGTTGTCCAAAGCCTGTTGCATATTGAGAGGGTAAATACCTGTTTTTTCCCACCCTTCCCTGATGACACGGGGAGTCAAAACGGCCTCGCTTGCATTAGCGTAGAATTCAATCATCATTTTCCTATCGGTGGGACAGCCAGCTTCCAGCGTTTGGGCATTATTTATGTTCCGGTCCAAAGTATCTTTCAAAGGCTTAAAACATGGCATATCAAGTGGTTGTAGGACATGCGATGTGTGTGGAGGGAGGAAAAGCAATGCAACATCATTGGCAGCACACTCGGATTTGAATTGTGAGCTATGATGTGTCGCATGGCCGTCCAAAATAAGCAAACATCGGGCAGGCAGGTCGCGGGCCGTTTCGGGTAGAAATACTTTTTGCAACCATTCTAAAGCAACATCCGACGATGTGGATTCGTTGTATGAGCATGTATAACCCCAATCCTTCTCCGGAACATCACTAACAGGTTTAAACCACTGTTCCTGTAACCCTTCTTCCTTGAAAATCACGACTGGCTTAATTTTTTCGCCACCGGCCGAAACACACTCGATAATAGTGGTGGCCGACGTTATAGAGGGATGTATACAGTAAGTTTGCTTTTTGGAAGATGAAGAAGCAACTATCCTTCTTTTCCTACGTTCTTCCTGAAGTCTAGTTTCGTCCATATTCCATACGTTCTGAGGGTCATACTTGTGCTCGGTGAGTGCCCGAGTTAGACGTCCAAAAAATTCCTCGATGGTATCAGGATTGGTTTTGTTAAGTTCATCCGTCAAACTGTTTCGTGCAGCCGAAGACTTGACGTCAGGATGGCGTTGAAAGAACCGATATACCCAGCTTTTTCCTAGTTCGATTCCACCTCCTATGATCTCAGCTGCATGCTGTATTTCCGGGTTTGACAAACCAATTCCTAAAGCGTCCTGCCGAATCAGATACTGGGCAAGCCACTCTTCAGACTCATCTGTAAGATGTCTGTTATTCGCCAAACAATCCTTTCTTGGTAGATGTCATTTAGACGTCGCTTCAGTGTGTTATGGTTGACGGCATACGATCGCGCTATTGCTCTCAATGATTGCTCTCCTTTTTCAGCCGCCTCGACTGCCAATTTCATTCTGCTTTCGCGGTCCCTATGGTGTCAAATGTTAGGCAGGTCCTGATAATGGCATAATTTGCTTCAGTCTTACATTATTTTGCATTATGGTGTGCCTTTACTGGTGTTGTTACTTTGATGTGGCTGTTTTTTACACTGGAAATTTTGTGTTTTGGAGGTGAGGAAATATGGTTCAAAAAGAAAAAAAAATTGGTCAATTCGCTGCTCGTACAATTCACTGCTAGGACACATCAAATAGTTGGCTTTTCACTCCTTACCCCTGGAGGAGATTAGAAGCCATTACGACAACGCCGTGTCCTAATGCCACCATTCTACTTCCCCCGACAGGAAAGACCCTTCAGCGGGCTTGAACTACCCGACAGGCCTCTTTCACTACAAAAGCCCTCTACCCTTATTCAGTTACGCTGCCAAAGAGCAGACATAATTCAGGTTAGTCACTACTTATCTCACTAAGTACTACCGCCCACTTATTAACACCAAATAAGTCTTTAGTTATATATTATTGCTTGAATCAATTGTATTGATCCTCATATCCCTTGAGGACGTAAGTCTGATAACCACGGCCTCACGACAGTATAGAAAGAAAAAGCATTCTAGCCTGTCTTCTACATACTATGCATATCTAGATGATTTCATTCTGCTTTGAAGAAACGAATCTTGGATTTGAAATCTGAATATTTATAAAACACTGATTCATTACTAACAAAAGTATAGCGAGAATATATTTAGCAATTCAACTATCCCCCAGTCCTTTGCGTCCATTTTCAAAATGAGAAAGATCATACTGATCCGGATAAGTGTCTAAAATGTAACCAAGTTCTTTGCGCTGAGCAACGAGTTTTTCAGGCAACTTTTCAAATGTATCCTCAAATAGGTTCTTTATCTCGGGCTTTTGAACTTTTTCAGCGTTTGAGAATTCTTTCATAATTTCCTTTTTGACAGATGCAAGTAGCGCCTTTTCTTTCTCTTCTGACCACACCTTTTTATGCTCCAAATACTTTCGAAGTCTAACAATAGGGTTGTCCTTACGTTTCCATTCCTCGACCTCTCTTTTGGATCGATATGCAAATGAATCATCAGAAGTCGAGTGATGGGCAATACGGTATGACATAGCCTCAATAAGCACGGGTCTTTGATTTTCTATTGCCATTTCTCTTGCAACTTGTGTAACTCTTCTAACTGCAAACACGTCGTTTCCATCAACTCTGATAGTATCTATACCATATCCTGCTCCTCTTGATGCAATACCATCACCTTTGTACTGCTCTGTGCTTTGGGTGCTAATAGCATATCCGTTGTTTCTACAGAAAAAAATAATGGGACAATTCCTGGTGGCCGCTATGTTTAGAGCGGGATGGAAGTCACCTTCTGAAGCTGCACCTTCACCAAAATAGCATATAACAACTGCATCTTTGGGACCTCTAATCTTGAGAGCGTAAGCAGCGCCAGCGGCCTGGGGAATTTGGGTTGCCAGTGGTGACGAAATAGGGTGCATGTTGAGCTTTTTAGAGGCATAATGTACGGGCATATTCCTGCCTTTTCCATAATCATCTTTGTTGGCGTAAAGCTGCGACATCATTTCTTTCACGGTATATCCACGCTGTAGCAAAGCTGCAGCTTCTCTATACTGAAAGAATATATTGTCTTGAGGTTTGAGCGCAGAAGCACTTCCGACTGCACTTGCTTCTTCACCCGCGTTGACCATGTAGAAACTCAGACGGCCTTGTCTTTGAGCATCAAACATTATTGTATCCATTATACTGATTGTCACCATATTTTTATACATCTGAATAGCTTCTTCATCATTCACATCAATAGTATAGCTTTTGTCTTGCTGCTTTCCGTCAATTCCTATAACACGATAGATTTCCATGGGCTTTTTTTCCGACGGGATGGAAAATTGCAAAGAGTTTGTAAAGTCTGCCCTAAACGAGCCTGAGAATTTTAGTTCACTGCCAGCATCTTCAATTGACTGAGACTGGCTAGGGGCGTGAGTTGTGCGAGCCTTGCTATATGATAAAAGACGCTTGTATTTTGTAAAGGTGTTTAGAGATGCAACATTGCGTCTTTGCTGTGACTTGAGAGCCTGTAACATGCCTAAACTCGAAACGACTTAACTAACAGTAGTTATTGCTGATGGGTGTGTTGGACTTTGTATAAGAAGGTTGTTTACTTTCTTCAAAGAAGACAGAAACAGTCTATAAACAGACTGAAGAGACTTTTTATATCACACACTTGAACCCCTCCAACCACAATGATGTTACATTGTCAAAAATGCGGGGAGAAGCAATTGTGGCCGCCAATAACCGAACGCAAAGATCGGATATGTAGGAGGGTAAGGGCTGTCATCTTTGAAAGTTGGGAGGCCACAGTGCAAACCACGCACAAAGCATTTCCAGCTTGCAAACATAGGCAACTTTAACCTCAATACGGTATCCAGATATATTACCTGTCTCGGTGAGAAATGCGGGTTGCGTTACATATCCAGATTATTGAGTGCGACTAGTCAGGAAGAAATCTATTAGGACCGTGCTTTAATGATGCACTGAACAAATGCCCTTCTTTAGTAAACAAGTCTAGAGCTATGTGCAGTATGAGACTTGTTATGAGAATTTTTATGGGCAGTACGATACTTTTGGAAAACCAACTTAAAGGCCGGTAGTTTTGGATGCCATGGTCTTGCAAATCACCATAATCACGCTTTTTTGATATTCCAAAAATGAATCTTTTCTGGATCTAAATATTCAGAATCAGATTTTCATAGATTTGACAATTTCTAAAGCTATATGTAAAACTAACTAATGCGCCAAAGAATATGAATTGTAGCCTGGTTGTGATTAGAAGAAAGTATCTATATATCATACGGTATGAGCGAGGGCATCCAGCTCCCCATATATAGCAATATATATGTAGCGCAGTTATCTTCTTTGACACTTTAATTTTGAGTATCACATTTATGTATGGCTACAGACCCGGTCTGTATCTAGTTTTTACTGCTGTAAAACAGTGTTAAAGCAGCTGCAAACATCTTTGAACCTTTATTTAGTCTCTAATTTTCGCCGTTCTTCAGCTGTTGTATCGATGTTCTTAATAAAAAACTTTTTGTTCCACTTTGGCTCGGTAGGTACGGCTTGTGGCTTGAGATGTGGCTTAAATTGTGGCGCGTCGCTCTACTTACTGTAGGACAACATTCATACAGTAGCTCATCAGGGTAAATGCCATCACCACAAACCTTTAAAAAACCTTCAATTTTAATAAATTCTGGTGCCAATTTTAGCCATACCACAGGAAACCAGTGAAACTAACGGCATAACCTCCATTTCAATCTGATTTCGTGGCATTCTGACTCCATCCACCGGAGCCCCTTTATACTTCGAGTCACACTCTGAACAAGACAGACCGTAATTCACCATGTTAACAATGAAGTGAAGAAAATTTTCTAAAAAAGCCACAATTTTTTTCTTTTCATTTTATATACTTTGTTCTACGAAATCTCGGTCTTTTTGTTTGATGAGCGCTACTTCCTTACGATGATTGTGGAAGCTGCCCGATATACAGTCAATCACTTCTTTACGGCTGTTATTGATCAACTACAATCGATTTGCATGTCTCAAAGAGTTGGCCTTTTATGTCGGAACGTTGTCTAACAAAGGGCTTAACGCAACGCCCAATTTCAGGGACTGAAAAGGCTAAAAGGACCAAGGCCAATTTCATTGTTTTTTGAGAAGAGAAGTTTATCCAAACAAAATTTTTCCGATTAGTACCTTTTTCATACTAATGTATAAATATTCCCAACTTTCGCTCACGTTTTGTTCTCTCTCTCTCTCGATTTTTTTTTGTATACTCATCTAAATGTTATCCAGCTAGCATTCTATTTTCTGGATCTGTTACATCACAGCTTTATTTCACAGCATGTATTTTTCTGATTCCGAGGAGAGCTTTGCTCCGCGAAACCCTGCCTCACATGTGGGCTTAGGGAGGGTGTCATATCAAGACTTAAATACTGACACGCAGATGAATTGTGACAATCGGGAACAGGTACAATACCCAAATAGCGCACTCAACGAAAATACAAAGCTGTTGTCCACTGTTACATATGTATCCTACAATTCTTCTGAATCATCTCAAACTAGCAATGATACTGACGATACAGACTCGATCCAATATAATTGTGAAGCTTCAACACCTTCAGCAAGCTCCGAAATACGGCATTTTATGAGGACAGTTCCCCCGCTAACTATTACATTTCTCTTGCAGTACTCGCTAACCGTCGCTTCAATATCCTCAGTGGGTCATTTAGGCAAACCTCAGCTAGGTGCGGTTTCTTTGGCCGCAATGACAGCAAACATAACTGGGTTTTCTTTGATCCAGGGTTTAGCAACTTGTCTGGACACATTGTGCGCACAAGCGTATGGTGCTGGATGTTACAATATGGTTGGAGAACATTTACAAAAGTGTACCCTCATGATTTTCTTTTGTTTTGTTCCTGTTGGGGTGCTTTGGTGGAACTGCGGTCCTATACTTTTCTTGGTTGTCCCTGACTCTGAGATTATTGATTATGCAGTTCAGTACCTTCGTATAACTATAATAACTATACCGGCATATATTGTCTTTGAGTGTGGTAAACGTTTTCTTCAAGCACAAGGTATATTCCATGTATCTACTTATGTGTTACTGATATGCGCTCCAATTAATTTGGGTCTGAACTATTTGTTAGTATGGGATTCCTCTATTGGAATAGGTTTCAAAGGAGCGCCATTAGCTGTATCAATATCGACTTGGCTCATGGCTATCTTACTGACCTGTTATTGTCGCTGTATAAGTGGAAACAAATGCTGGGGTGGATTATCAAAAAAAATCTTTGAAAACTGGGGCGTTATGCTCAAACTTGCAATACCTGGTCTGATAATGGTGGAAGCCGAGTTTTTAGCTTTTGAAGTGTTGACGCTTGCCTCTTCAAGGCTCGGAACTGCTGCTTTAGCAGCTCAATCTGTAGTCTCTACCATTATGACGTTACTATTTCAGGTCCCATTTAGTTTGGGCATTGTTGCTTCGTCAAGAGTTGCCAATTACATTGGAAGTGGGTTGCCCAATTATGCTTTCACTTCTGCTAAAGTGGCAGCATGTTTATGTATTGCAATCGGATTATTTGACTCCTTTTCATGCTTTTTGTTTCGTAAAGAAATAACCAAAATGTTCTCGAATGATCCCGATGTCAATAGTCTGGTACTCAGGCTGATCCCAGTGGTGATGTTGTGTCACTGTTTCGATTCACCATGTGCAGTATTCGGAGGAATTTTGAGGGGAATAGGCCATCAAAGAATTGGAGGCTGGCTAAATTTGTTGACGTACTACTTGGTGGGCATTCCTATATGTTTATATCTTTCATTTGGCAAACACTTAGGCTTGATGGGATTGTGGTTGGGAATTGGAACTGCTTTATTTATTATCTCAGGTGGAGAAGGTTTGTATATATATTGTTGTGAATGGGATGAAATTGTTAATGAGGCTGAGAGGCGAAACGTTCAGTCAGAAGTTTCCGTCTGAGATTTGTGCATCAAAATCAGATGGAGTGAAAATATTTCAGTTACGAGACATTGTCGTGGTGATTATATTTTGTGAAGCTAGATATCTGATTTGGCGAATTATCCCCTATACCAATGAGCGACTTGACTGAACTCATTTATCTAGCTCATAGGTCATGTTTGTTTATATCTATGATCTGTGTATGGATATATATATATATTAATTTTGTATATTACCAAACTTATATTATAATAATACAGTATATATATTGAGTTGAAAATATCAATATAATCACGCTTACTATCTTAAGTGTGCAATAGTGAATAATATTTTGTTCTAAAGACGCCGTTATAGTTATTACAAAAGTCACTGTTACCAAATATACGTATGATGGATTGAGTAGTAATAAAAATAGTAATAAAATTATAATACAGATAAAGATATATCTTTGTATATTATATATTCACAGATGTAAATTAAATAGTATGCTCATCAGTTAGTCTCATTTTCGCTTGATTTTAGATATCTCTTGATGAACGCGATCGAGACACCTAGATCTTCTGTGACATTCAAAGCTTTTTTAAGCTTTTCTTTGAGAATATTGAGATCGACAGAATCTGGCGTTGGTGGGGATATTTGCAAATTTGAAATCTGTAAAACAGGAACATTGGATTCAATAGTAGTGTATATTCGAAACTTGAGGTTCATCAAGTTCGAAATTTGAACCTGGATTTGTGGGACTTCTGGCCCTCCCAAATCAGGTAATGGCTCTGAAATCAAGGTGATGGACAGTAACAGCGAAGACAGATTTTGATGCAGAGCATTGTAGTCCGTAGATTGCAACAAAGCATCAATCAACATCAAATCCGAGTCCATGGCTTCGTCCTCTTCTTCTTGGCGGCTTTTGTTCTGAGGGAGGTCCACAACGCTCCTAAGTAAATTTTCCGTCTGAAGAGTTTTGCGCAAAATGTTTATGATTCGTGGAAGTTCCTTGAGATGAGATATGGGAATCTCAGAGACAGGAACATACTTTGAGGGTAAGAGGTTGGCAAATGAAATGTTGAGTTTGGAATCCATCAAAGTTGATGGATCAGTTACCACTCGCTTAGACTGCGCAAATATCTCGTTAAGACAGTAGGGTTTGTTGTGCACAATTGGATTTAACGTTGTTGCATTCAGCTCTTCAACATCCGTTGTAAGAACGTAAACTGGAGGATCGAGTATTAAAACAAACTCTATAGTTGGATCAAACATGTCGTCGCTTGAGTTGGTAATTTCCTGGTCGTACACCCATTCTTTCACCAGGCCGTCAACTAACTCCACATGATCAGATTTGAGCCAGTTTTTGCTGTAAGTAACTCCTCTTTTCGTTCCTTTGGTTCTTTCTCTTACCGCCCATCGAAGTAAATAGCTTGGAAAGTCGGGACCATCTTCCATAGAAATTTCCCATGCTGCTCTGTTTTTCTTCCAATACCACAATCCTAGGCCAAGGCCGTGATTTGGGTTTATTTCAGGAAGTCCGTATGGTAGCTCATACATCTTGTCTGATCGAGCTTCGTCTTTGATTTTGAACAATACCATTGCTATTTCGTCAATACATCTCACACAATCAATTTTCCCAGACATTTTGTCCACTGAAGCAATAAAGCCAAGTATATTAGCAAATCGATCAAGGTAAGTACGATCTGTCAATGACGATAAAATGATTTTACTGGCATTTGATTCCTGTGACGTAAAACTGTATTGTGGGGGAACAGTTCTGAAATTGGTAGACACAGGCCATGTAAACACAGCTCCGTCAATTTGAGAAGAGGAGTCAACATTTATCTACATCCTGTTAGTATATTCATAAATGAATCCAAACAACAACTCACATCTAATATTGCAATTTCACCACTGAGAGTAATCCTTCGTTTCGAGTCAATCTCGTCTTCAAAAATCTGAATACTAAGAACGGTTAGACATCAATTGGCTACCTTGCAAAAGCACATACCCAAACCTATTCGCGAGTTTCTTAATTCCAGACTCAGAAACTCGTCCGGGGACATTTTTGAATAACGTGAAAACGTTCTCGATCGCAGGTGTAGTCGAGGATATGTTGGTTACATTTGTCGAGAACTTTATTGTGGAACTGTATTGTAAAATTTCAAAAGCCATGATATGAGCAAGCCCTTAAAAGATATAGACTTAATTATTTGTGTCTCGGTGCGATGATATAAGAACGAAAGTAACTTGAAATCTCACAGAAGGCTCGGTTTATATATAAGAAAGGCCTTAAAAGGTATCTTTTGAATCAATTTCAAAGAGGGACTAAAAATATGAAATTTATGTGGTTTGATTATGTAATGTCACCTGCAAAATTACAATTTACTGCGATTTGATTACTATTAATTTCTTGAACTCAACACATCTTAGTCTACTCTTTGGTAGAAATAAAGGGAAATTAGAAGTGGTAGAAAGACAACTGTATAACTTACTATACACATGTCTAAGCAATGGAATTGTTTGGAGGCAATATCTTTTTAGTCTTTTTTTTGTGTAGGTTATTCATATGAAAATCTACACTGAATACAGCTGAGAAATCGTGAATAAGCTGTGTTTTACGAAAATGACGCCAAAGCGAATCTGTCAATAATGGTTGATACTGTACTGTACATCGAAATATCCCTATAATTCCATATGTAGTTTTTGTTAATACCGGTGCTCAAGGAGCTCTAAACTTGTTTATTGTAGCTCAACTTTACTCTGCGAGTCATTTACAAAATTGTGCATTTCACGTAGTTTGATAAGAGACAGATCCAAGATGTTGGTGGAAGAAACGGTGAAAAAAGCAGATTCTGCGGAGTCGAGATAAGGAAGACGCAAAAGAAAAACTAAAGCAAAAACAAAAAGGTAAATTTCCGGTATCAAAGACTGGAAAAAGGTGCTTTAGACTTTAGATATCAACTGGAAACTGCAATGTGGAAAGCTCCCTCACCTCAATGTTATCACCTGCTATTATTAATGATATATTTTCGCAGGAACTAATCAGAACCATACCTAAAATTTACCTGCTGCGCGCTATTATAGGTTATTATAAAAAAGGTTGTTCCGAGCCAGAAGTAACGCGTCGTGGAGGAGCCTGAAAGTAACTAGTAAAGAGGTTTTCTTAACAAAAAGGAAAGTATAGTGAATGTAGCCAATTACAGGTAAGGAAGAATTATGTAGCAAAGATAGCAAACTTAAGGAGGTAATGAAGGACTAGAAATAATAGCTGATGGTAGATAGAGAAGACAAATCTTTAATAAAGAACGTAGATTGATAATTACTTATTTAGTTACTAGCCAACAAACCTGTCATGGTAAATTTACGTGAAGCAAGTGTCTCATTAGTAGGGTAGCGCAGTGTTACTTAAATATCTTGTATTGAGAAAGCACTGAAGGAGCATTAGCTCATTCAGTACCATGGCAAGTTTCTGGAGTTAACTAGAAGCAAAAAATATACATCGTCAGCAAGAAATTTAGCAAAACTTGCTGCGACAAGATTTCTTGTTGATTGTTTGGGGGTACAATTACTACAATTACTTATATCTTTTGTTGTTAGTGAAAGTATTGAAAAACTAGCGATTAACCCGTAGTCTTTATACAGTATATTCAACAACTTGTGACAAGAGACATTCGGCAAATCAGTTAGCTTATTGTTTTTACTTGCTCCGATGCGACTTTTATCAAGATAAGCTATTTTAGAATAAAGGCATTGATAGCAACTGAATAGCTGAAAGGAGGTGGATAAAAGAAATCTCCGTCTTCATCTACTGTACACTATTTCACTCATAATCAGTTTATTGTCATATACTCAGAAGTTTAGAAAGACTATAAATGTCATTCAGAAGCCTGTTGTTTGAATTACAATATATTGTTTTGAGCAAAAAGACCAAACACGTAAACGAACTCTCTAGAACTTCATTGCATAAACGAGCTGAGCATGTCTTTTGTAAATAGGAATTAGTTTAAGGTCAATTTTGCATTTTCTCGAGAATGTTGCGCGACAAATGAAATTGCAAAACACTGAATTGTCAACTGAAATTTAGCTGCAACTAGTTTGGCTGTAGATTAGAATATCTCTAGTGTAGTATATGAAGCTGGTGCTGACCTATCGACAAGATACCAGCAAAAATAAACTTACTACAAAACTGTTGAAAAATCGGCCTGTGCAAGTGCAACTATTAAATATGAAGCTTATTTAGACGACCAAGATTTTTAAAATTCACTACAACTAACTAACCACGGGTGATGTTGTAGAAATTCTAGTTACAGAGGAGCTTATAAACGAAAGATAAGATCTATTTTCAACCCAGCGCCCATTTTACATTAGCAAAGTATTTTTACTAACAGTCCGGGTCAAAACAGGAATTATATTTACAAATTCACTGCTTCTACTTCAATCATTGCAAATTTGTAAGAAAGAAATTTTGTGGACTAACGTGTTAGATAAATACACTGTTTTCGGATAGACATCAGTGCCAATAAGTGGTGTTGTGTACAATGGTGTTATGGTGTTCGAGATATGTTTTGAGAATATCATAATGCAAGTAAAGATTAGCTTTCATAAACCATAAGGTTACCAATCACACATGTAAATACTGTACGTATTTTTGAAAGTCAGCTACTAAACCCCATAATCGTTAAGTCTGTTAGGATATGATAAAGTACTCCTCTTAGCAGTTTATTGATTGCTCTTTTTGTATTGTGCTAACTTTCCAGTGGTATATACGCGGTACTAATTAGTGTTTTGAAGAATAGTATTAAGTAGTCAAAGATGAGATAAACTATACATTTGAGTTTTACACTTTAAATTTTCATATACTGGTACTGCAGTGTTCTAGTCTTATCTTGTATCTCTTCCGATTATCACTGCGATGACAGAAACGGCTTGGTCCACAATAGACAGTAATATTGGCAAAAAAATTCTAATTATTTTGTACCATACGTGGGTAGAAAACGATTATACAATCTACTAATTTTTTTTTCTGAAAATATTGAACTGGCGTTTACCCGTAATTTAATTAGTAAAATGCTTTCTTATGGTAAATTTTACATGGAAAAAGCTCTTTCTTCAGTTTTGGACGGTATATCACGGAGTTCCTTATAGCATTTTGATTCACAGAAAAGATGGTAGAATATCAAGACAATAAGTAGCAAAAGAATGCTGGAAACCTTCTTCGACACTATGATTTTGTATTATAGATATAACATTAACTACGTAGGAAAGTTTTGCAGGGCTCCATCAAAAGATTTAGTCCTTTCTATTTCCCAAAAAAACTTTTGAACAATTTTGATTCAGATACTAGACCTGGAGAAATATTGGTTGGCCGCTTCATGAGCCGCTAAACTTGCGTTAAAACTTTTAAACTGGCTGCTATAGAGTACAATAGAGTAAACTATGCTTATACTTTAGATTCAATATGGAGATCTACTTTGGGGTTTGTCGAGGGAATCGTACTTAGAGAGCATATTTACAACATATGGCGAAACATT
>JAJMKR010000003.1:333900-353790 GCA_030563945.1 Geotrichum australiense | reverse complement strand
AAAAAAAAAAAAAAAAAAAAAAAAAAAAAAAAAAAAAAAAAAAAAAAAAAAAAAAAAAAAAAAAAAAAAAAAAAAAAAAAAAAAAAAAAAAAAAAAAAAAAAAAAAAAAAAAAAAAAAAAAAAAAAAAAAAAAAAAAAAAAAAAAAAAAAAAAAAAAAAAAAAAAAAAAAAAAAAAAAAAAAAAAAAAAAAAAAAAAAGCCTGGTTGTTGTTACAATAGATAAAGAGAGGATATGCTCCTTGAAAATAAATAACTATCGATATGATAAAACAAATTTTGGTAAAGGGCTCAATTATTCAAATTGTGTCGCATACCTGGTGCTTCTAGATATGTTTGGATACATATATGTACATACAGATTTTGTAAAATGACAAAACTCAGTTGACTGAGATATGCTTGATTGAAACTTTTTCAACCAAGCACTGATCATAACATAGCTGACTATCTTAAAAAACGGTGATTAGCAGTGATATTGCAGTTCACAATACCAAACGTAATTCATGAGTCTTGGTTATGCGTATGTACAAATCACAACTCTCATCATATTCACTAAACACTTATGATTTATTAATCAATAATAAATCACACAATCACAATCACACTTATTGATACACAATATATAAATATAAATGAAGATATTTTAATAAAGTATATTTTTGAAGCCAACTGTTAGTTATCTATTTTTATTTTTAGCTATATAATTCTATCTCCAAAACTGTCAAGTGAACACATTTGTCTATCCAAAACATTTCATTACAATGTAATTGTTGTACTTTTAAATTAATGGGGTGATATAATAAAATATATAAGTACTTGAAAGCCTTCCAGGCACTTCGAGTAAAAGCTGACGGCTACTCTGGCATAGTTTGTTGTATATAAAACCCAAATACAAAGTAGTTCTATAAAGTAAATAGGAGTCTTCTAGAACTGTTTGAATCCTTCGAAAATAAGTAAATCATGAAGTTTGAATCGAAAACAGTATCTATGCAATTTGTCTTAATGTGTCTACCGTTTTAGGCAAATATAAATGTCTTTTTCTTAGAAAGATGTTTGAAAGTATTCCTTGATATCCTAGTATATATATTGTACTTTCTGAGTTCCAGCTATGGCCGAAAGAAGACCCAAAACCTTCATATAAAAAGTGAAACAGGGTCAAGTACCAATCACCAAACACTTTTCCTACATCACAAACCATCTACAAACACAATTTTTTCCAGCATATTTCGGTGCATCATAAGGCTTCTACATCGCCTGACACTTAACTCTCCAATGACCCATGACAAGGAACCAGAATTTTCTTGAAGAAAAAAAACTTTTTCACAACACAAGTAATGTAATCCTAGGTTGACAAACTTATAAATACGTCTCAGTAGCCCTCAAAAAAAATATCCTGGAAAATCCACTTCAAACCAAGAAAGCCTTGTTTTTTTGTTGACCAACGATCTAGTTATTCAGAAATATATACAAGAAAGAAAAAACACAAAAATGTGCGATATCAAGATTACTGTCTATAGCTGTGGACATGATAAAGATACAATCAAAAAATGCCGGTCACGATGCAAGAATTACGACTATGAAACGGTCCGTTCGTCTGGTCTTTGCACCCGTTGCAAGCTCAAGAAGTTGCTCAAAGGATCCAGTTCCGCTCCAAGGACAGCACCAACAACCGCCGCAACCACCTAAGCTCCACAAGTAAAACACGCAACGCTTCTCTCCTCCCCAATTCTTATACCCCCAAAGTTTATCGGAACCTTCTCATTCTCCGCATCCTCATAAAGGCCCAGAAGGCAACACCAAAACCGACACTTTGCAACAGCCCTGTATCCAATATCTGGGTCATAATGTTATCCTTCTCTCCATAGTGTACCATAATTTCATCAGATTCCGGAATATCAAGTCGTTCTCTTAATCCTTCAAGGTCCAGATTGCCAGTGTCGAATTTAACTGTTTCTCCCGTACTTAGCCGTGCTCTTGCAGTCAGTCCCTGTAAGATTATCTCTCTGACAGTAGGCTGTACTGAAACATTATTTTCAGGCGAGTCGTAAGAGTCCAGTGGCTGTAAGAAATCCTCCATGGTCTTGGGCCGATTGGCCAAATACTTTTTTCTAAACTCTTCAAGCGACAACGGTGGTTTGTAGAAGTAGACCAAAATGTTTATAGGCAAAAGCACCACGCCTACATAATAAACCGTATTTGTCGGAACTCCATCAGGCTCGTTATACTTTGTATAGCACCGTTTCCAACTGGTTCTCGAAGCACACCTCGAACTTGCTAAAACTCTGCGAAACTGTGATCTAAACATGTGTGGTTGTATAAAGTTGTTTTCATAATATTATATGGCAATTTAAATCTTATAAATTTACAAAAAAAAAAGAGAGAAAAAGAACTGATCATAGATCGTGAAGTAGAAATAGTAAAAAAGCACTCATGGTTAGATGATCTGATGCAGAAACACGCTCGGACGTAAAACCACACCAAATATCCGATCTTCGCATTTTAACACTTTTTCCTGCGTTTTTGTAACCGGGTTCATCGAACAGTTTCGAATCCATGTCACATACATTTGCAAAAATATGTTATCCAACTATATATGCTAGGCTCAATTGACATTCCTGACAGCTTGTATCATAGATAATTCTTGATTTTCTACGTAAAGAAATGTAGATACTGGCATGTCTTTTTTCCAGGTTCAGGGACAGTCAAACTATCCAAAATTTGAACTCCATACTTAAACTTCACACTTTCGGAAAAAAACTCAATCTGAGACAGATATTATAAATTTGGCATTTAAGACATACACACAATTCAAGATTTGAACCTTAAATTTTTCAAAAGTATTTCAATAAAAGTTGCAACGAACATTTCGGAGGCAAAACACAATATTTATTTGAATGGAATTAATAATACACCCCACCGTTATCAGTTCAGGGTCCCGCCACAAATGCTCATCGTCAACTACAGAAAACTGACACACTCCATCACTGTATTAAATGCCGATTTACAAAAAAACCCTTCCTTCTACCGTCAAGTAAAAATATATCACTGGAATCATTTTTCATTAAATTATAGAATATTTTTCTTGACAAGAAATTCAAACTAAAATTTAAGCAGAGGCGGCACGGGCAGCGTACTCAGGGAAGTCTCTGAGAGCTTGCTCAAGAGGACCCTTCTTGGAAAGGAACTTGACGTAAGCACCGTCTTCTCTGATTTCACCAGCTTCACGCTTTTGAACGTAGACATCTCTGTCGAGGTTGGTGAAACCCCACTTCTTGGAGATAATGATCTTTTGTTGACCAGGGAACTTGTAACGAGATCTTCTAAGAGCCTCAACAACAACGTCCTTGTTGTTATCCTTGCAACGGACAGAGATAAGAATTTGACCAATGTCAACACGAGCGGCCAAACCTTGGGGCTTACCCCAAGCACCTCTCATACCTTGTTGCAATCTATCGGCACCGGCACATGACAACATTTTGTTGATACGGAGAACGTGGTAAGGGTGAACTCTGATTCTCATGTGGAAAGATTCACGACCGGAGACCTTGGTGATGTACTTGTTAGCACAGATACGGGCGGCTTCCAAAGCTTCAGAAGAAAGTTGTTCAAGTTCGTTAGAAACAAGGTGGACACAAAGAGGGAAGTCGTCGACGGAAGCTCTCTTTCTACCAAGATCGTAGATACGGATCTTGGGGTCGGGGACACCACGATTGTACCTAGACTTGGGGAAAGGCTTGTTCTTGCAGTATCTGTAACATCTAGCGGGACGACGGGCCATCTTGACTATTCAATAAACTGTTAGCGAACTGTTCTTGTAGTAAAACTGGCTTTTGAGCGACAAATTTGAGCAGCAATTCAGCGTGAATGTTTTGATTTTCTGATCTGTGCTGAATGCTTGAAAAATTTGCAGGCTAATCCAATACCTTCAAAGATTAAGACTTACCTATGTGTTCAATGAAATAACTTTTGCACGCAGCAGTATAAAAGAGAGAAAAGGGAGAAAAAGGAAGGTTTTTTTTTCACACCTGTGTTTGGCAGAAAATTTTTTTAGATTTTTGTTGCGAGTTTAGGGTTTTTTAAGTGTTTTTCTTTACTCAAGTTCTAATTCTGGTTGCGTTATTGATGCTGAGAAATGTGATGTCATGTGATTTGTAGATAAGATTACAAATAGAAAGATTTGTCAGCTCGTTTAAAAAAGAGAAAATGCTGAGGGCCTTTCCTAATGAGGAAAGCAGTCACAATTATTAAAGGAAAACACATTTATATAAGTACTATACGCCAGGGCCTTTGACTTAAGTGCTAATATTTGTATTGTCGTCACAGTTGTTTTAAAAAGTGCATACTCTACTACACTAGTAAATCCCGCCATACTAAAGCAATATAGAACAAAGATTATAAAACATGAGCCTTGAAGATTATTTTCATGATAGTTATTTCTGGGGCTTCCCGCCCGCGATACATTTCATAAAATCTCTCGGACTTAATTTTTTCAGTAAAGTCTATAATAATTTTCTCGATCTTTAGAGACTTTATAAAATTGATATTTCTCTGTTAATGGCTATGTATTTTTGTTTTGTTAGAAGCTGAATACAACTAATCGTCTATGTTAGTCACGTTGTTAGTTGGACTCAAACAAAATGTCGGTACTTGTTTACTATCATATTATTATTATACGGGTACCTGTTTTTGACAGAACTCCCCTTTGATGGACTACCACAGAGATGATTAGATACAGTATGTACTCTATTACTAAGTCTTCCATGCTATAAAATCCACTCTGTAAGTTATCTCTTGTAGATATGTTGTGGGCTTCTCCACGCAAATAAATCTATCGTAAACGGCTGGGACCAAAGCTCAGAAATTGTCAATGAGTGTCAAACTTTCAGTAAATAACTTGTCTCTTCGTACTTGAAAATTTCTACCGTATTATCAACACAACTCTATCTAGTAAGATAGATTAATGTCAAAGACATTTCTGGTAAGATATTTTATTTTTAAAGGTTATTTACAAACGTGTACCGGTGTACAGTTGTACCGACACTATTATCAATCAGGTCTTCGATATTCAGGATGACCAAGCTAATCTCCGCAACTTAGAATTCTCTGTTGTGTCAATAAATAGCAGACAGTTTATGTCCGACTCATAAATAGCTAAAGAGACGCTAGTTTGTTCTAGCGTATTTCATATACTAAAGAAGTTTTCAGTTGAATTCATTAGGTCAATTCAATTTCACTTTGGCTGAATTTCGCTTTGCTAAGAGTGTTGCACAGGTAGATTTCTAATGCTACATACTGTATTATCACCGTAGTTGCCCGAATCTGCCTCGAATTCAACAACCGACCCCATACTCAATATATGACTTGAGACTCGAAAGTTGCGCTATAAGAGATGATTGTTCCATGCATCTCTGACAAAAATTGTTTGTGCTTTAATTTAGGCAGCTGGACAATTATACTGCCATAAATTGGTTATAACTTGAGTTCTTTGAGACTTTTTAGTCACTTTAAAATTTCTCTCGGTCCTTTCACCCGCATATGGGCACTACGGTCGCTGCTCTCACATACAATTTTGTAAGCGCTAAAATTCCAAGCATTATAAAGCATTTGTGGCAAAATGCAGTAAAATTGACTTTTTTCTGTCATAAATTTGAAATCATTACACATGAAATAGCGTAGCAAGAGATCCTAGCGCTATTTGTGTATGACGCATTAACCTAACCCTTCTTAGGTCTAAGTCAAAGCCTACTTTTGATTGTTCTCTGATGGCGCTGTTCGTAGAAAAACGAGCGTCACTGCTATATTTTTCCCTTTATCCCTTTAACTTCTATTCTTCTATATTCATTGTCGGACCCCCTACTGCTGTTATTACAGTTGTTTCTGAAGTATAATAGCTGTGTCATCTGCCTGATATCGACAATTACATTTTACACCCATTCAATCTAGCAGGTCACTCAGATAGCTTGGAAGGCACGAGCTACTCATATCTCATTTAAACTCAACTACACATCTGACAGCATATCATAAAACACGCACACAGGTACTCAATCAATCGGTTTATATCAGAATCAGCTATTTGGCATAAGTCATTTTATTGAACTACATCTAGATATCTCGCAATAACATCAAACAATGCCAGCTGCGCAAACGTATAAACTTCGAGTGACGAGTAAGTATTGGGCACAGTTCTTTGAGGTCATTTCAATTTTCTTTGTTTTAATTATGGTCCTAGCTAACATCTATAGTTATTGCTGCTGATGCTCTTTACAAAAGAGATCTTCTTCGTAAGTATATGTCGGCTCAGTTTTATATACTTGTACAGCTTTAACATCAATTTTCTAGGTCTTCCCGACCCATTCGCTGTCATAACGGTGGATGGTGCTCAAACTGCCTCAACACCGGCTATCAAAAAAACACTTAGTCCCTATTGGAATAAGCATTTCTATGTGTGAGTATAAATGGGAATTTGAATTCTTCAATAACTGCATACTAATGATAACTAGCAATGTCACGGAGAACTCCATTATTGCTGTGCAGGTTTTCGATCAAAAAAAGTTCAAAAAGAAAGATCAAGGATTTTTAGGTGTCATTAACATCAGAGTTGGAGACGTCATAGACCTACGTGCTGGAGGGGATGAAATGATCACCAGGGACTTGAAAAAGTCTAACGATAACCTCGTCATCAGTGGAAAACTGATTTTGAATCTTTCTACAAACATTTCTCAGCCCACTCCGGCTGGTAGCAGCTCTGACAATACCCAGCAGAATCGTAATTCGGATAATCTTTCAGGCGAAATGAATGCTCTTAACATTGCATCTTCAGAGTCAAACGCATTTTCGCAACAGCAACACAATCAACATAGTTCCACTAGCGATCAACTGAGCGGTGCTATTGGTGGTACGACTTCACAAGCAAACGATACAAATGGCCATGTTTATAGCTCTTTTGAGGATCAACTCGGACGTCTACCTCCTGGTTGGGAAAGAAAAACGGACAATTTGGGACGAACTTATTATGTCGATCATAACACTCGTACGACTACTTGGACCAGACCCAGTTCTAATGTCAATGAAAGTGAACAGCTTGCGGCCAGACAAAATACCACAAACTTAGAAAGACAGAGACATCAGAACAGGATGCTTCCTGAAGACTCAGGAAGAGCTAGCTCTCCTGGGGCTTCTACTTCTTCTTCACCACAGCCGAATAATGCAGCTGCAGCCGCCAATGCTGTGCAAATGATGAATACTGGTGCAACTACTGCCGGCTTGGGAGAACTTCCGGCTGGTTGGGAACAAAGATTCACACCTGAAGGACGACCATATTTTGTTGATCACAACACCAGGACTACCACATGGGTTGATCCTAGAAGACAACAATTCATTAGAACCTACGGTCCTAACGCTTCCAATACAGGTACTATTCAACAGCCTGTGTCCCAGCTTGGCCCATTACCCAGTGGTTGGGAAATGCGACTCACAAACACCGCCAGAGTTTACTTTGTTGACCATAATACAAAGACAACTACTTGGGATGATCCTCGATTGCCATCAAGTTTGGACCAGAACGTTCCTCAATACAAACGTGATTTTAGAAGAAAACTCATTTATTTCAGATCACAACCCGCACTTAGAGCCACTGCAGGACAATGTCATGTTAAGGTTAGAAGAGATCACATATTCGAAGATTCTTATCAAGAAATTATGAGACAAACACCATCAGAACTTAAGAAGAGATTAATGATTAAGTTCGATGGTGAAGAAGGTCTTGATTATGGTGGAGTTTCAAGAGAATTTTTCTTCTTGCTATCTCACGAGATGTTTAACCCGTTTTATTGTTTGTTCGAGTACTCAGCACACGATAACTATACACTTCAAATCAATCCTCATTCAGGAATTAACCCAGAACATCTAAACTATTTCAAGTTTATTGGAAGGGTTGTAGGTTTGGCTATTTTCCACAGAAGATTCCTAGATGCATTTTTCATTGGTGCCTTTTACAAGATGATATTGCGAAAGAAGGTTGTACTGAGCGATATGGAGGGTGTTGATGCCGAATATTTCAAGAACTTGGAGTGGACTCTAAATAACGATATCACTGATATCTTAGATTTGACTTTTTCAGTTGAAGACGACCAGTTTGGTGAGATTGTAACTGTCGATCTGAAACCAAACGGCCGAAATATTCCTGTTGATAACAATAATAAACGGGAATATGTTGAACTAGTAACGGAGTGGAAGATTTCTCGTCGTGTCGAAGAGCAATTTAACAGTTTCCTTAGCGGATTCAATGAGCTTATCCCTCAAGAGTTGATTAATGTTTTCGATGAACGTGAGTTGGAATTGCTCATTGGTGGTATCTCAGAAATTGATGTTGAAGATTGGAAGAAGCATACAGACTATCGTGGATACTCTGAGGACGATCAAGTTATCAAGTGGTTCTGGCAATGTGTTAGTAGTTGGGATCCAGAACAGAAATCACGTTTGCTACAATTTACTACGGGTACTTCAAGAATCCCTGTTAATGGTTTCAAGGATCTGCAAGGTAGTGATGGTCCTAGAAGGTTCACAATTGAAAAGGCAGGAACCACTGAAGCCCTTCCAAAGTCGCATACTTGTTTCAACAGAGTTGATCTTCCATTATATAACTCGTATGAGTCACTGGCGCATAAGTTGACTTTAGCTGTTGAAGAAACTGTTGGATTTGGACAAGAGTAGTTTTTTTGTTTGTTTCTTTTTTTTTCTTTTTCTGGTATCCTTTTATATATATACATATTTTTATTTTAACGAGATTATTTACTTTCATCTGTGTCTAAACAGGTAGGGCTGAGTATATTGTTGCTGCTTGCTGTTGCAAGTAGTAGGATCTGTATTTGAAACCGGTTTGTGTGCTGGTATTGAAGTGTCTTGTTTACAGGTAACGTAGGAAACCAGAGACTCGATGCACGACCAAACTTTCTAAATTAGAATACCACATCACAATCGTCAAGACTTTATATTATATACTATGCCCCTTTGCTAGAGTATGAGATTTAGTTTTTGCTTCATGCTGTGATCCATCTAAAGCTCAATTTATCAATATAAGATAGTTGTTAGTATTCCTTCTTTTTTTTAAATAATTGTCATTGTTGTCCAAAACCCTAAGCATCTTGAAAGAGATAAATAAATACTTGCCATGTACAAAATCACAGAAAAATGTCAGAAAAATGATGGAATTTTAAATGGAATTTGTAAAGATTCGATGAAGATGTATCTTAAGTTTTGAACTAAATAAGACTATAAAACATAGTGACTTTCCGTCATCCATAAATTGCAAAGACATCACCATCTAAAACAGGTACCAACTCTTCTACACTTTTTTCTATTCTACAACTAAGATCTCTGAAAAACCTGATATTGGGCTAGTGTAGCTCTTGTTCAAACCTTTAGTACGCCGGCGACCGATTTTGGGTTGAGTTGAGTTTATTTGCTTAGGTTTACCGTTTACACTTAATATCTTAACGTTAAGAGGGAGGAAAGAATAGGCTATCTCATGATCTGAAAAGAGGTCGTGATAATTTTTTGTCTTAACCTTTGTGTGCTTGTGTAAACTTATAGGATATATTGTCAACGGGTGTGTGTGTGGAGTTTTTTGTAAGGCGGTTATGGGTATATTTGTAGAGTAGGATTTGTTACAAGCTTGAAAAGGTTGGATATTGGTTGTTGTTCAGATTGAGATGTGTGACGTGTTTTGTTATGGAGTTGGTAATTGAACTGGTGATTTTGTCACTGCTTTTTGACGCACTAAAGAAGAAAACATCTCCTTCTAAAACGAGTGTTGCGGAGAGATGAAGACAGATGGAGTATCAAGGAGACCTTACAAATTATTGAGATAGATAGATACTGTTATTGATTTATTATAATCTATCTTGCCTTCGAGCCTAACCTAGACAAAAAATCGTACGTGCAAGACCAAGGCTCCTATACTCCTGCAACTGTTCTCATCTTCTCAAGTCAACACCCATTTCATGTCCAACCCAATTTCTATCGCTCACCCCAAACCATTCATCCACATAACACGACTAAACAACTAAGCAATACACAATTACATGGAGCAACCCGACACCCTATATACTCTACCTTATGTCAACCAACCGCTATTTTCCAAGTCAATTTTAGAGTTTACACACCTGTATCGTACATTAGATTTGGCCTATCTTTAGTTTTATTCTCTACAATCTCTTACACCTACTAATACGCATACTAGAATAGTACATAGTAAAAAACTCATAATCTGTTTTGAATACTACCATAATACCATCATCCACTGTAGACCTGTTCGATTTTCTGGCACTTCTTGCGATCAGGGTTAGATACCAATACCCTTATCTACCACAGCAACAGCCTTTTTATAAATCTCCTAGTAAGCCTACTCCCACCTTAACAAACTGTTCCATTTCTATGCCACTTTAGAATCCATCCGCTGTGCACAGTACGTTTTACCGCCACACCCCTTCTTCTAACCCTTTTTCGGGCACCCTTTTCTCTTTGTTTGTGTCCAGGTAACTACTGTACAGTTGATTGTATTCGTGAACCTTTCTATATGTAATTATATATTATCAACATAAGTATCAATATATGAAAAGGGCTCTATATTATATGATCTGTTTTTGAGATCTGATGTGGTGCGTTTTTTACCTCCAAGGTCATTGATATAAAGGTCGGTTTTGTTTTATCGTACTGTAGTTCTCATCAAAACGAACAAAAACGTTTCAACTCTTCGTCGTTATTTCGATTTTTTTTATAAAACGGATTCTACAAAAACAGCATATATTTATTACTTCAAGAAAAGAAAGAAAAAACACAAACGTAACTAATAAATACAAATAAATAAATAAACCCAAAATCTACTGCTCCTCCTCATCACGTCTCCTATTGGTCCTCATCTCATACACAAACCTCTCCAACGGAATCTCAATATCTCCCGCTTTCTGCTGGTGCTGTTGCTGCACGCCATCGCCCTGCGTCGGCGTAGACTGTCCTGTTCTCGGCTCAGACACCGTTGACAGCGGCCGACTTATCGATAGTCCAAAGTTCAAAATCCAATCTGATACATACACGATCGGGTCTGTGACCTTGCGAAGGTACCGCATGGTCGTGGGCTGTCCATCGTTGAACTCGACAACCTGGTGGTGGTGGTTGAAGGATACGGTGGGGTTGGTTTTGGTTTTTGTGACGGGATCGTGGTCGTGATCGTGATCGTGATCGTGATCGGATGTGGGTTGAGTGTGGTCTATGGCGCTACTACTGGTAGGCGGGGTCGACGATGTGGGCTGGTCAGGGGTGGTGCTTGGTTGCTGCGAAGACTGTGACGGTTGCGATGGTGGTGATGATGGCGGTGATTCTGGTTTGTGCTCAATATCAACGTCCGACAATTTCGTGAAATCCTCTTCAAACACTTGTCTCCCCAGTACACCTGCCTTTTGCTGCTGTCGTTGTAGCGTGTACACTCTATCTGCCCATTCTCTTATCGTGATAACAGACATAACCGAAGTGGTCCAGGACAGAGCGTCTGCCCATTCTATAACCCAGACATTTGCCAAATCGACAATGAACAAAATAATGGAGCTGGAAATTGCTATTACCGCCAGGAAAGTCATAAGTAGCAGCGAGTGATGCAAGGTGCATGTGTGGTTTGTGATGGCAAAGTAAAGCACACAGCATAAATACAGCACGCTTAATGCAATTTGAAATAAATAAGTAAATGCAGGCAACGAGTTTTGCCTCAGAGCCGGATGGAGCACAGCTAGCCCCCATAAAGTTTGTACTGCAATAGTTAGCGACCCTCCAACCCACAAAACAATCCGTTTTTCCTTCTGTCGTCCAAACAGGTATACCGCGGTTTGCACCTGGCCCAGATACAGGATGGTGTTGAAGACCAAATTAAGTATGTTGATTTTTTTGTTTGATCTGAGAGAATGCCGTAGTTCTATTGCGTCCAGATACCCGCTGTAGAACTGGTTAGAAAGATGACGCGTTGACACGATTAAGATAATTAACAGGTAAACAGACGAGCAAACTAGTGATAGTCTGTAAAGGAACGTTTTTTTCTTTTGGAATCCCAGCACTACCAGGGTGAGGACCCAACAAGCGACTGCCGAACAAGCAATAGAGTACAAGGCCGGGACGACAGACGTTTCAAACCCTGCGTTTTGTTCCACTAGCCACTGGTTCCACAACTGCGTTCTATTTTGCAATATTGACTGCTCATGACTACTACTACCGGCTGCCAAGATTGCGGGTCTCCCGTTGATGCAGAACGGGGTGAATACTGCTGCTGGCGGGAGTTTCGTTTCGCCGGGTCCCAAGGTCGGGGTGGGAATGGTGATTGTTGTGCTGCCGACTACAAAGATCCCTGGGTTGAGGGTTATTGGCTGGCAAGCCTCGATGTCGGAGAAGGAGGATTGGGACTCGCGCCAGATCTCTTGTCGCTTTTGGAGCGGTGAGGTTGGAGCGGTGACGGGGGCTGGAGTTATGGTGGATCCGGCGGGGAGGATTTGTGTTGGTGCTGGTGTTTCGAATGTTGAGTAGGAGTTGATGGCGGTGCAGGTAGTAGTAGTGACATGGCTATATTGGTTATCATTGCAAGAAATCAATATCATAAGTTTGTTATGAGACTGATAAGTTTCTTGCTGAGAACTTGTTTTGTCCACATGAATAGGGGAGGAAGAAGAAGAGGAGGAAGAAGAAAAGAAAAAAAGATTTTGGGGAGAAAAAGATAGTGAGAAATAAAATAATAAAAAAAAGGAGCTCTCAGCTCAGAAATAAAGCTAATTATAAGCTCTGTAAATACAGTATAAAAAAAGAAGAAAAGTTAGGTTAGTAAGTGCAGGTTTACATTTAGTTGAATAGTAATCCAACTAGCACCACCCTCAACAACAAACCATACCGAAGCTCAAGTCCATTATCCCGACCACCAACCATTCTATCACCGACCGACAATCAGGAACATAATAGCTTAAGTGCCTGTCTATGTTACCCCACGGATAAGAAAGCGGGCAGGACTGATTGTTGATCTTTCAATGGGAACCCTCCGGAGACAAGAAAAGCAAAGACTTTTGACGTTTATGCTTGGCTGCTTTTATCCTCCCGAATTTTTTTATTTTTTTTTATTTAAATCTATTTGTTTCTGCTAAAAGTTTCCAGCATTAATTATCATGTCAATGACAATTCAGTTTATTATCAGTTCCTCAAGATGCTAGTGTTCAAACATTGATAAGTAAACGCATTTTTATATAAAACATCAGTGCTCTAAAGAGCCAAACTATCGCAAGAGGCTAACCCCGTGGAGGCTGAAGAAGCATGTGGGTTTTGTGTCAGCCAACAACCCAACTCAACCAGAGTAGCCTGATTAGGCAAGTTTGCCTGTTTTGGAAATAGCTACTTTCCACAGTACGTAGCAATTAGATCTGGACAGCTGCCCCCATATCCTGATGATTCCGTGGTGTAGCACAATACTCACGGTTTGAGATACACCGTTCCCATCCTGAGTTCTCAGTCATACAGATGGATACATTCACAGTTCACCTCGCTTCTTCAGTTTCAAGATTGTCGGTTTGTATGGTCATGAACTTACTGTATGTGGGCTTAGTTATGGTGGCATAAACAGATGGTGATGAGATCTTACGGTAACTGTTGTACGTGTAAATTACACATTTTGAGTCAGATACAAGTACTGCAGTGTATAATATACCGCAAGGCCCATCCACCAACTGTCAAAGAGCCAAGTTTTTCAACCAAGTCAAACTTCCCTACCGTACACTTACACTCCAGTTTTGGCATTCTTTCATTCTAATTCGATTCTCAGCTCAGGTTTTACAAAAGAATTCTGATGTAGGTACTTGATATACACGGGTACATACCCGAAATATCCGTTGATGCTTGAAACATGCCAAAAATTTACCAGGCGTGCAAAGTTAATTTCCACTGCTTATGCGCACCCGTCAAATTCAACTATTGCCAGCGCACAAATTCCGTGACCCACAAGACACCGGGACTTTTTTATATCATATCCGCAACAACAACCTCTATTCCAACCTATAGCATCTTTTACCATTGCAGTTGTTCCAAGATTTGAATTTCATTTTTCATCTTAGTAACGTACAGAGGTACACAGTACACGACTAATTTTACACAACCAAGGGAAAATGCATCTTGGAATTTATTTGTCTCATCTATCTCCGTATTTATTATAAAAAAGAACGTGCAAAAACTAGTTTTGTAACCACTTGAGCCCAGTTAGCTACACATCTAATATCCACCCGAACACAACCGGTTCCTTTATAAGCTCGATACATGATAAACTAAACAAAATAGAAATGCCATCACACTTCCCAGGTCCAACAACAATACACACTGGTCACTAGCAGAACCTGGTTTTGCTATTGAAGTAACAAAACCATTTTCACTCATGTCCCGGAACTCCCAAAACCTCGTAAAGGCTAAAGTATCTGAACAAAGCATTTTTTGTACCGATCGATACACGTGCGATATTTCACGGCTTTCGATACGCCAATACGCTCACTATACGTACTGTACAATACACAAAAACCTATCGAACTCCCATGTAATACCTACAGTAATAACCGCTTAAATTAAACACATAATTTTACAGATTCTTTCTCGCTCTGGTATACAAATCGTCCAACACAAACTCAATTGCACACCTCGCCCATATAATGCTCACAAACGGCCACACGCTCTTCTCTCCCATCTCAACATAATGCGCAATCCCTTTCTCCTCATCCGATGCTACCAGCTCCTCGAAAAACGACCCCAGCTCTGGCACAACCGTCACGTCCTCGCCGCCTGGCACCCTCTCGTCCAACAGCACACGGTGCACCAGGTCAGGCAGCAGTCCAGCCCGCGCAATCTGCCTCAGCCGATGCTGCAGCTCCAGTTTAAACACCTTCGACATCTTGGGCCGCCACCCGCCGTGACCACGGTATGTCTGCTCGCCGGCGAAGAGCGCTGCCAGGTAGGGCCGTGCTAGGGATACGGTGAAGTTGTTGACGTTGAAAAGCTCCGCTTGCTTCGTGTACGGACTGTTGCGCTCATTGTAAATGGCCTTGTTGGCAGGCGTGAAGTGGACCGCGGAGGAAACGGTGGGGCGAATTACGCCTTTGTAGTCTTTGCTTAGAAGACGCACGTCGTCGGAGAGAATGCCTGAGCCAATGCTGGCGTTTACGGCGGACCAGATGGTTATGTTCGGGGTCGTTAAGTAGTTTAGTAAGGTGGGTACGAGGTGCGGCTTGTTGGAGGTTACTGTTATGTTCAGAACACGGTCGGTTTTTAGATATGCTTGTTCGAATGTCATGTCTCCCAAGTGCTCTTTTACGTAAATTGCTAGTGAAAACAGCTCAGCGGGGTATTCGCCAGTTATCATTCGTGTAAGATGGGTTTTCTTTGCAATTTTTATGTCTGGCACAAGTTTGCTCAAGTTGTCTAGTTGGCTCAGAAGTTCATCGTCCGGAATTGTGCACACCAGCGCAGCAACTAAGGCTCCTACAGTAGCACCCGACACTATTCTAGGAAGCAAACCTTGTAAGAACAGTCCCTTAACAACCCCAACATGGCAGATTCCAAAAATCGACCCGCCATGAAGAACTAAGGCCGACCGTCCAAAGGACTGTCTTGTATCATGCAAAAAATCCAGCTTTGACTGTTTTGACACAAAATGCGAGTCGCTCTGATTCGACGCCAAGTACTCCAAACAAACAATGACTTCAGTAATGTACTCTTCAATAAGCACTTTTGTCCCGTAGTAGCTGCGGTTGTACAGTTCCGAGTTGGCAATGGACCCTAAGTTACGCAGCAGTCCTGATCTAAGGAGCGACACCAGCTCGCCTGCGTTCCCGGTCTCGCGGGCGTGGACTAGCTGCTTTAGGCGGGTTGAGATTAGCCTGTAGTCGTACTTTTTGCTCATTGGATTGCGGCGCCACATTTCGTTCCCCTGGACCAGGTCGAGCTGCTGCGCGATGGTGACCCACTTGTCGTAGTCTGTGGCATTTCGTAGTTCGAGCTTGAGGGTGTCTAGCTCGGAGTTGGACGAGGTGAAGTATGATGCGATCGTGCGGGTCCAGTAGGAAATTAGTTCTATAACGAGCTGAATGCAGGCCGAAACTATAGAGCCCATTGTTTTTGTTTGTGTATGCTTAGGAATGTGTGATGGAATAGGAATAATGGACACAGAAAGCGAAGGTGGGTGTGTGTGGTAGGGAGAGAAAAGAAGTAGAGAATTCAGGCTTTTCACATGTCTGAGAATAAATGTTTTACCCCAGGTTTTTTATTTTTTCTATCTTCCAATTTGCATGAGACAAAATGGCAAAGGCTACGTTCTAGAACCATTACCATAGTTCCCCTTACCTCCGGACTTTTTGGGCTCCTTCGTACAGTATAAATTATTCTTTCTGTTATGCCTAATTAGCACGGCCTTGTGCTAAGATCTTACGATGTGAAATAGGCCTAACAAAAGCAACTAATTTGACTGCTGAAGCACAATTTGTTCCTGTTGTACTATGAATGCTGTTTTTAGTACCATAATATTATATAACACCATGGCAAGTCAAAATTTTGTACTAAAATAACATGCGCCTTAAATATAAGACTAAAGATTTAGAATATAAACTTTATACTGCACGGTAGTGAGTACGACTATACTACACTTCGCTTTTATTTCAGTCCAGTACAAACAATGCCGCCCACTTTATTCATAATAGTGGGTAAGAAGCAACTGTATGCTATACTGAGTATACTCTGATATTATCAAAAAATCCAACTGATAACATGTCGCACAGCCAGGACTATCTGAACAAGAAGATAAGTGAAAACTTGGCAATCAATCGATGCAATTAGATACCGCAAGTGGTAATCGATTTTACCAGATTGGGCAAGCCAATTTTGAAGGGCCTTTCAAGGCTAGTATGTCGTGCAGCACACATAAAAATGAATTAATGTGTAATTGGTGAGTGGTATTTGTATTGGTTAAAGGACTAGATTATTGTCAGGATGAATAAAGGAATCTGAATGGTTAGTACTGACTATTGTCGGCCTGTCATTCATGAGGTATAGAAGTGACTGAATTTGTGTATATATGCGGTTAAGGGGGTTAATTGGGATCTGTTTTGCTAAAGATAATTCGGTTGATGTGCATAAAATTTAATGGTAAATTTACTTGTGAAATTTTATAAACTGTATATTTTTGAAGTCTTCGTATGTGAAGACATGGAGGGTTTCAATTAACACTGGTCCAAGAATAGCTGGGTTCGAGCTGAAATCACCGTTGAACATATGGATTAAGCACAAGTGTACAAGACCCTACAAAGACATGCAGCCAGTCAATTCATTGTGCTATTTTGCTCCAAACCGTGGTAAGATATTTTGCTACTTGGGAGTGTAGCTACTAGTTGAATCCATTTTGGCCAAAACGCTGGACAAATATCAAAGCATCTGGTTAGTTTGGGTTGCATGTCTTTTTTTTTGGTCAAGAGTACATTTGAATCCGTAAGACAAGATAGATATTTAATAAAAATCTTAGTGAGAGTATATGCCAAAAAGATGATGGAGTATAATAAATCGCACAGCTTATAATATTATAGAGTTCATTGGATGAACGGATGATTTACACGATATTTTACTTTGAACATCTCGGCTGATGTTTTTAGCCAGTGTGGATCTAGTTATGACAACTGCTTTACGTTTAACGCATCTTTATTGGTATTGAATATTTTAAACTGGGTTTGGAGTGTGTTAACATAGCAAGTTATGGTGCAAAATGGTCACAAAAAGTTGGATGAATTGGTAGATAGTCTATAGAACATTTGTTATCAAATAATTAACAATAGCTTTGAGAAAGTAGGGCTTTGAGTATAGTGTTGGCTGAACACCGAACGGGGTTTGATAACTATTGACTTGGTTGAAAAATAGTAAGTATACTTTTTTCCATGAACGAATAGTCTACCGGTTTCTTCTTTTTGACATAAATTTTGTCAGTGGGTATGGAGGATAAACTTTTTAAATAAACAAGTGATTTGGAGGGTACACATACAATATATTGTAACAGAACTTAGCCAAAACAAGGAGGGACATTTAAATGTGCAGGTGGTGTGTAACAATCTTGTGTTAAAACCGTAACAAATACCATAATTAATTTAAGAATTGGTATGGCACTTGTAGGATGTCTAACAGAGGCAAAATACAGTAGTATTAAACTTTTCATAAGCTTTTAATTTATACACATCTTTGTGGTGCAAGGTGGTTAAAAACTTTCATGAACAAACAGAAATATTTTGAAGGGGGTTCTTTTAGAATTACACAGATACACTCGAATAATATAAGACTGTGTAAGCTAAATGTTAAATATTGAACAGATTTCAATAGGTACTGAACTTTTTGGAAATTGTTTCGGTGCGTGCACATAGTACTGTGGGGATACTGTGCATGGTGGTCAAAAAACACTTTTGTACAAACCAATAATTTTTTGCATTTTATACTTTTTATGGCTGAAAGATATTATTTATGATATCTAAAATTGCTTATAGCTATAACTACGGGCTAAATAGCACTTGATTACTACTAAATTCTTGAAAGGTCATTCTTGTGTGTTCATAAGTAGAATATATTATAAGGTGGTCAAACCTATATTTATGAATAAATAGATGGTTTACAATAATCTACTTTTTGAGCAGCTAACAGATGTTTTATCAACAAAAGTATGACTTTGTGTGGTATTTGCCAAACATTAAACAGATATCGATCAGCGCCTAATTTTTCAAATCTATTTTGGCCTGCATAGCTCAGTGAGTCATAATGCAATATTTTGCAATAACAGCATAGCTGTAAGATCTTGTTTTTTAAAACCGCTAACGGAAAGTGTAAGAAACCTGTAAAAGTATATTGTATATTCTAAATATTTGTTGGATCCTGTTTGGTGTTGATTTTTCAAAAAGGTTTTTAGTGTGAATACTTGGTAAAATATATCAAAAGTTATTCAAAACAACTATTTTCGGTGAACTGATGAAGGTTGAAAGCTTTTGTTACTAAAAACTAGCATATATTTCTGACAGGTACAAAGTGATTGCTGAATATGTTCCATATGAAGCTATTTTCAATGAATTTTAGAAGCTCATATTTAGAAAAGCTTTCATACTACGCACGTAGTAAGTGGTAGTACCAGGTAGTAAGAATTATACTATTTACTGGCCAATCTAGTAGTACGTTATAGAGCAATATAACCAATATTCACTCTAAAATGGAGCAAATAGATTTGTAATATTCTGCTATGGCTGTTTTGGTATCTCTTTTATAGCTTCACTAGAATTCTTTTTGAAACACCAAAAACCAGTAAAACCAATTTGTAAGCCTCCTTCTCTAGTATCTCTGTTCCACAAGTTCAACGTACTGTTATTTTTCCCTTCACATTAGCCATTGCAAATATCCTACATCATAATTTGGATGGTATGTTCAACTTTTTTTTACCACAACTATGAAAGTATTTATAATAGAAAACATAATCCAAAATTTAATAATGTTAATAACAATGAAGAAAATATGTAAATACAAATCAGTAATAAAACTGAGCAATCAGCTTGCGACGAATGTCACTATTTTTTACGTTTTTCAAACTGAATATCAGATAATTTAAACACTTGAAATAAAAAGAGATTCATTCATTCATTCATAATCAGTTTATTGTCCTATGTCAAATAACTTATAAAAAATTTAAACTAATAAATAAAATACAAATAATGTTAATAACAATGAAGAAGACATGTAAATGTGGTTCAGTAATAAAACCGAACAATCTGCGTTGCGACGAGGCTCACTATCTCGTGCGTTACTGTTGTATGAATACTTTTGTAT